>JAVIAB010000008.1:16814681-16897181 GCA_032433765.1 Megaustenia siamemsis
AAACGAGAGCTAATTTCCAATATTAGGAAGAAACAATCATCATTTTTTGGCCATGTAATGAGAAGAGAACAGCTGGGATATATTGTAACTACTGGACAAATTGAGGGACGAAGAGATAGAGGGAAGGAAAGAGAAATATACCAGACGGCTTAAGAGGATGGCTTAGCAGAAGGTCAACAACAGAAGTGATAAATAACTGTCGAGATCGAAAGTTGTGGAGAGACATGATCGCCTACGCCAGCAGGCCCGGTACTTGATGGCGGTGATAACACATACACAGTTTATTGACATTTATTGAAAACAAACTTGCAGATTGTAAGATTGAAACTTATTTACAAACTAAAACAATTACTGCATAAAATACATACCGACTTTACCTTTAAATGTATCAACATAATAAATAACTTTCAAATGTATCATCATCGTGTGCCCTCTCCGCAACGAAGGTTGGCTACCATGGATCGCCATTCTACTCTGTTTCTTGATTTGATGGTGCAGGCTGACATAGATTGACTTGTCCATCTTTTGATGTTACTCGTCCATGTTAGTCTTGGCCTGCCTCTGCCTCTTTTACCCTGTATTTTTCCTTCCAATATTACTTTTAGTAGGCTGTTGTGTCTTTTAACATGCCCCAAAAATTTCATTTGTCTTGTCTTAATTGCATTTAGTAGTTCTCTTTTTATTTTCAGTTGTTTTAAAACTTTATCGTTTGTTATCTTTTGTTTCCATCCAATTCTACCTATTCTTCTATAAATCCACATTTCAAAGGCTTCAATTTTCTGTTCTGTTTTCTTGTCTAATGTCCATGTTTCTGCACCATACAGGAACATTGTGAAGATATAACATTTTGCCATTCTTAGTTTCAGCCCTGCTGATATTTGTTTTGTTGTTAGTATAGTTTTCATAGCATTAAAATTCCATTTTGCCATACCTATTCTTTTGTTTATTTCAAATGTATAGACATAATAAATAACTTTCAAATGACAACAAAATACATTTTAAAAAAAGAAAGAAACAAAGCAACAATACTCACAGTCTGACAATAAGCGTTACGCTTTGAGAGAGCTTATTGTTATTTGTAACCAAAGTCATTATTGTTATTTGTAACCAAAGTCATTATTGTTATTTGTAACCAAAGTCATTATTGTTATTTGTAACCAAAGTCAGTATTGTTATTTGTAACCAAAGTTATTATTGTTATTTGTAGCCAAAGTCAGTATTGTTATTTGTAACCAAAGTCATTATTGTTATTTGTAACCAAAGTCATTATTGTTATTTGTAACCAAAGTCATTATTTTTATGTATGTAAGTGAAATGGGAAGTAAAGAATAGTGACACTGCGACCTTCCAGGCATTGTCGTAAGAGGCGACTAAGGAGGTTGATCGATGGCTTGACAAGCTGTCATTGTAAAAAGTATTGTTATAGAAACAGAAGCAGTGATCTCTGCAATATGTGCCATTTTGGCACGCAAGGTTTCTGTTTTTGAGATTGTAGTTCTGCCCTATGTGCCGTCTTCGGCTCGAAAGGACAATAGATAGATAGATAGAAGTGAAGTGAATTGGGAGCCGCGATAACTCAGTGGTTAGTGAACTGGATTACAAAGGACAAGAGGTAGGGTTCGATCCCAACCGATGGCTTCCGGGTTCACCCAGCCTTAAATGAGTACCTGATTTTTTTTCTGGGAAAGTAGAGCGGCACGGGCGTAATACCGACCACATTACACCACAAATCATGTGCTGAAGGTCTGTAAAAATTATACGCCACTTGGCATGACGGGGGCTCTTTACTTATTTTACTATGTAAGTGAAGTTACCAAAATGTAATTCGAAGTTGCAGACCAAACAAACATACAGTCATACATATTCATGTAATCGAGGTAAGCATTTCCGTAAAGATTCACTTTTAAACAAAACTGTAGGTTTTTTCTGTTTTTTTTTCTAATTAATATCTGCAGGCAAGAATTAATTAAAAGTACAGGCAAGAATTAATTAAAAGTGCAGGCAAGAATTAATTAAAAGTGCAGACGAGATGGATCAAGAAACACAATAACAGGAAATGTCTTGTTCTGCATAACGAAGGGAGAGCTAGGGAACAACCTAGCCGAGAGCAGCGGAGACAAGGGGTGGAACTTTTCCCCCTGGAAAATAAGGGCGGTAATTATGTAGTCTTCTTCTTTCCTTTCTCATTTGCTGAAGATGGGATGTATGGTTTATGGTGTATTGTTCTTCTACAGGCTTCTGCTGTTATGTTATCTTGTTTTTTTTTTAAAATATTCCTTCAATCCATCTTTGTCGTGGTCTGCCCTTGGGTCTGGTGTTCTGGCAGAGTTTATTGAAGGCTCGTTGTCCTGTGTTTTGACAATTCTGTCTTATCAGATAAACAAATAATTTTATTTGTTGTTTCTTCATGTACTCAATAGCGGAAATTATTCCTAGTTTGTTTTTTTTTAATGGAAAAGGGCAGTCTTATCTCTCAGGCTGTTTCCTGTCATTCGACTAACACATTTCATCTCGGTAGTGGTTATTTATCTTGTTGTTCTTGAGCATAGCATATACAACTGATACCGGTAGCATAACGTTGGAATGTAGATTGCATTGTAGAGGGGCAGTTTTGCTTCTTTTTTTGAGTTATTTCCTCGTTAGGTTGTTGTGGTGACATCTCTTCAGTGACTTGACAAACTTTGCAGCATCTTGAATTTACTTGTACTGCTTGTGAATTATAGCATGTCACAACACTTCCTACAGTGGTTAGTGAACTGGACTACAAAGGACAAGAGGTAGGGTTCGATCCCAACCGACGGCTTCCGGGTTCACCCAGCCTTAAATGGGTACAAGATTTTCTGGGAAAGTACAGCAGCACGGGCGTAATACCGACCACACTACCCCAAAAAGCATGTGCTGAAGGTCTGTAAAATATAGGGTCACTAACACCATATTTCCCTATACGCCACTTGGCGTGACAGGGGTACTTTACTTTACTTTTTTACAACACTTCCTAGATATTTAAATTTCTCCACTTGTTTTAATTGTCTGCCGTCGAACGCTATACATATTTCCTGTTTTTCTTTTATGATGTCCACGACTTCTGTTTTGTTGATGTTGATTTTCATGTTCTACTTGGTGCCTATAATATTAAGTATATTTAAATATTCTTGAAGGTCTTCTATATTTAATTGTATTAGTGCCAGGTCGTCTGCAAATAGTAACTCGTTAATCTCCGCTGTCTTATAATGGTGTTGTCCTCTTTAAAAACATCACAGAGATGCCAGGCCTAAACATTAATGTAAAGATAATCAATAACCTGAGATATGCTGATGATACTGTTCTACTAGCAGAAAATCCTAAAGATCTACAACAATTACTTAATGAAATGAAAATGACAAGCAAAAAATATGGACTGGATATGAATATCAAAAAGACTAAAACTATGATCATAAACAAAGAAAATACTCAAAACCTACAAGTGGATATAAAAGTTTAAGGAATAGACCTAGAGACAGTTCAGAACTACAACTAGCTTGGACATACTATAACCAGTGATGGAAACTGTAAAACTGAAATAAACAACAAAAAAAGGAATTGCAAAAAACAATTTTAATGGCATGAAAAATATACTAACATCAAAACAAATAACTCCAGGTCTGAAACTAAGAACATCAAAATGTTACATCTTCTCAACATCCCTATATGGTGCAGAAACATAGACAGTAGACAAGAAAACAGATCAGAAAATTGAATCCTTTGAAATGTGGATTTATAGAAGAATAAAAATAATTGGAAGGACAAAAAATAAAAGAAACGATGACGTCTTAAAGTAACTAAAAATGAAAAGAGAACTACTAAACACAATACAAACAATACAAATGAGATTTTTGAACCATGTTAAAAGACACACCAGCTTACTAAAAGTAATCTTGGAGGGGAAAATACAAGGAAAAGAGGCAGACCAAGACTAACATGGACGAGTAACATAAAAAGATGGACAAGTCAGCCTCTGACAACCTGCGATATCAGAGCAAGAAACAGAACGGAATGGCGCTTAATGGTAGCCTCAAAGCGCTTAATAATGGTGATGATGATGAGTGCTCATTACCAACAACAAGGATAAGTAACGATGATAATAAAATGTGGGCACCATCAGCATGTTCATTTTAGGCCATGACGGATCTAGTCCACGTCCTCTCGATCGCTGCAGAAAGTGCATTCGGGGTCTGATTAATTTCGGTTCTCCGTTGCACTTTTCTGCGTTAAAGTAAAAATGATGATCTACTTATTACATCAGCGCCTCTAAAGCGAAGTTTTACACCGGAAACAGTCCCTTTTTGACAAATCAAATGTTGTGAATGCGACCTTCCACAGTCTATACTTGATCTGCGCTTTACGTCCCATTGGTGCTGTTCATGACCGTTGTTGGAATTCCTTGACGCAAGTTCTAGGGATTTCCATGTTATTCATTTATATGAAATGCTTCGTCAGCCGCAGTTTTATCTCATTCGGGAATTTGCACCGTGTTTTGTTCGTCGTAGGCTGCTTTCACTAGAGTAATTATGAATCTAAAGGGAGCGAAATTGTGTGTACATGTTTGTGTGCTACGTCATCGTAATGGTTCATCGTATATCCCTAGACGCTAATCTTACGGTCTGTTGTTTGATGTGCGACGGGGATAATCTGACGATGAATATGTGCGTCTATATGTTCGGAATTGGAGTCAACAACAATGGCCTAACATCATCAAGCGCTATACATTTTTTTTAAAAATACAACGATCATCATTTTCAAGAGGACGTGAACTTCCATGGTATATGGTGGATAGGCGGCGGGAACAATTGAAGGCTATGCATGAAAAGTGTTCCTTGTTGCAGTTTCCTCATATTCCAAATCCGGCTTGTTGCAGGAGCTACTGAGTTAAGTGCTCTGTGCACACCGTGAGCTGTGTGTCTCATCCGTTTTGATCATGTTTCGATATTCCAATTGCTTTCGATGAATGATGATATCGTATGATAGGGAAAAGTTGGCTGTATTCACTTTCTGCGCGGTTTCGCCTTATGTCTTTTGGCGTGTGCTGAGACTGATACAATGGGGACTACAGTTACCTTTCTTTGTTTGGGAGATGAGATATTAATTAGGATGATTCCACTGGCACGGGCGGTTGAGCAATTATGGATATTAATTCGTTTGCAGTGATACCGGGGCCTTGCATAACCAAATAACCAAATAACAAAAACATTTTAGGCCGCACTCGAGGTATGTCGCCTTTCTAACTTTCTAGGTCAATATAGTTTGTGTCCTTAGTAAAGTAAAGTACCCCGTCTCGCCAAGTGGCGTATAGGGAATATGGTGTTAGTGACCATAAATTTTACAGACCTTCAGCACATGATTTTTGGGGTAATGTTGTCAGCATTACGCCCGTGCCGCTTTACTTTCTCAGAAAAATATCCGGTACACGTTTAAGGCTGGGTGAACCCGAAAGCCGTCGATTGGAATCGAACCCTACCTCTTGTCCTTTGTAGTCCAGTTCACTAACCACTGAGCTATCGCGGCCCCCTTTGTGTCCTTAAGTCCACTGTGTATCACTCGCTACGAAACCCGGCATTCTTGAATGGTTTTACCACTGATGGGGATATTACCAAAAAATCTGAACCGGACTTTATTTTGTACGAAATGTAACGTCACAACATTTTGGAAGCGACCGCCATTTGCGTCAAAACAGGATCATCATCATCAACATCAAGTATCGTGCCTGCTGTCGTAGGTGATCATGTCTCACCACAACTTTCGATCTCGACAGTTATTTATCATTTCTGTTGTTGACCTCCTGCCAAGCCATTCTCTTTAGCTGTCTTCTATCTCTTCTCTTTGCTTCCCTCTATTTTCCCAGTTGTTAACAATATATTTCAGATGTTCTCTTCTCATTACATGGCCACAAAATGATAATTGATTCTTCCTAATATTGCAAATTACCACTCTCTTTGCCTTGGTCTCTTTCAGTCCGTTTTCATTTCTATTCTTAGCTGTTCATGCTATTCTCAACATTCTTCTGTAAAACCACATTTCTACAGCTTCCAGTGATTTTCTTGTCTGTTGTCCTATTGTCTATGATTCACATCCATAAGTTAAGACTGGCTCTACATAACATTTAAACTCTTTTTCTTGTTTCTATTGTCAAAAATGGATTGCATAATATCTTCCTCATTTTTTGAAAAGCTGCTTTTGCCTGAGCCATTCTGCATATCACGTTTGCTGTATACACCATCTAATGTTAGCAATGTTCCCAGTTATTTAAATTCATTTACTTGTTTTAATATTGCTCCATTTGACTTTTCTGTGCACTGCGGTGATGTCTTTTTCTTTGTTGTTACCACTACTTCTGTCTTTTTGTCATTAAAGTGGATTCCTTTATTTGTGCTTTACTTCACCAAACAGGATAATACTCGCAATTTTTGTGTAAACTCAGGCAATCGCAGCGAATGAGACAACCTGCTGTCAATAGTAGTGTCTGTGAAACTGCATTTCTAATTGTGGGATTTTTTTTTTCCTCGTTCGTCAGTTTTTCACTTTTGTCTAAGAGCTTAATTTTGCATGTTAATCCGATTTTCTCTAGCAGCCGTGTGCACAGGGGTCCTTCGCCGCACAGGCAGATAACTCCGACTTCTGAGGCGCGTGATATTTTTGTTAACTTTGTTGTAAGGAGTGAATTTATCCACGAACTGACTGGAAGAGAAGAGGTTGGGCGGTTCAGTTCTGATCGACGGCTTCCATGTCCATCCCAAGGTATTTTCCGACAACGAAAGACGGTGTTGGTGTATTGCTGACCATACTGCCGCTAAAATGTGCCGATAATTGGAAAAACGTTGAGACAAAAACTACATCCCCTTTTCGCTAAACAGGAAGTGACGTTATTTTTATAGCTAGGGGAACATTGAATGGCAAGCAGTTAGCTATACTTAACTCTTTCATTGCCTGAATGTTTCTATCCATGCAACAGAAGAGATTTCAGTGACAAAATTGTTAATTGTTTTAAATATCAATCTATATTTATCATATAATATACAATATATATCAGAACAGAAAACTGAAGCCTTTGAAATGTGGATTTATAGAAGAATAGGAAAAATTGGATGGAAAGAAAAGAAAACAACCGATGCAGATTTAAAACAACTAAAAATTAAAAGAGAACTACTAAACACAATTGGAACAAGAAAAATGAAATTTTGGGGGTATGTTAAAAGACACAACAGCCTAATAAAAGTAATATTGAATGGGAAAATACTAGGAAAAGAGGCAGAGGCAGACCACGACTAACATGGACGAGTAACATCAAAAGATGGACAAGTCAACCTAAGACAATCTGCTCCATCAAAGCAAGAGACAGAGTGGAATGTCGCTCCATGGTAGCCAACCTTCGATGCGGATACGGCACTCAATGAATGAATGAAACAATCTATGTGTTTAGCTTTATCTAACATATAACATATCGTTTATGAATTGTTGAATAATTGAACAAGGAATTCGATTTTACAAATACCAGATACAAGACATGTCAACAGAATATTGTTTGATGAAAAATAGAAAAAAAAAACAAAAAATGGTATGTTAGAAGCTTTACGTGATTAGTACTAGATACTAGATTTAATACTAGATTTTCTACTAATCACGTAAAGCTTCTAACATACCATTTTTTGTTTTTTTTTTCTATTTTTCCTCGCATTCAGCTTTACTGCAGCTTCGCATTTTTATGCATTCACTTGCATTTCTTTGCCTTAACCCAATATTGTTTGATGACGGTTTACATGAATCAAATTGAGAGTGACGCATTCTAAGGCTGAACGTACGTAACCGAAATGGGCGTGACGTACAGTGCACCAAAATCGGTGTGACGTACATTGCGTCGAAACGTGGAAATTGCGTTAAGATTCCAAGTGACACTCACGGCTTGTAAGCCTTAAATTAACAATATCTAAATTACAACCGTCACATATAATAAATATTTTTCTAATTCAAAAATTCAGTCACAGTATTTATTTTTCGCTTAACATTGTCTGCTTCTGTTTATACATTTTAATTCTTTCGTGGCAATGATTAATAGATACATTTTTCATTAAAATCGAGGATCGCACTTGTCCTGGGGCATTAGCATTTTAATGTGTTTATTATAAAAAGCATATAAATATATTTCAGTTATGGCAGCCCAGATTATTAGACGATGTTTTTTAATTAGTTTTTTTTTTTTTAAGTGGAGATATTATTTTCAGAGGCGTGGGTCTTGCTGTGACGTTGAGTTCTAATATCAAGAGATTTGTTTTCTTTCTCTTTGTGCTCACCACTTATGCCGGCTTGGGTATGTCGTATCACTATTTTACGAGAAACTGCGATATCTACGCCTTTCAGCCCGATACATTCGACCACGGCATAGGTAGATTTGATCAATAATGTTTGCCAGCGACTATTTTTGGCGTACTTGTTTTGATCTTTAGCTGCCAAAGGTTTTTTAATGTGCTCATGTGGACACGAGACCTCTTGTTTTTCGCCGTTTTCAGAGCGGGCTAGCGGATTTCATTACACAAAAAGGGATGGACATTGGATCTCATTACCCAGAGAGGGCTAGACATCGGATCGCATTATCCAGAGAGGGCTAGACATCGGATCTCATTACCCAGAGAGGGCTAGACATCGGATCTCATTACCCAGAGAGGGCTAGACATCGAATCTCATTACCCAGAGAGGGCTAGACATCGAATTTCATTACCCAGAGAGGGCTAGACATCGGATCTCATTACCCAGAGATGGCTAAACATCGGACCTCATTACCCAGAGAGGGCTAGACATCGGATCTCATTACCCAGAGACCAGAGGGAGGTTAAAGCTAAGGAGAGTCCATGGATTCGAAGTGAACATTTTCCCACAGCCCATGGCAGGATACGAACCCGGGACCTTCTTGTCAAGAGCCCGACGTTTTACTTTTAGACCAGGCAGAAGCCGTTAAATAACTGGAGTAAAATAGTATTAGTGGCAGAAGTGGTGATATAAGTAGTGGTGAGAATTAAATGGTAATAGCAGTAGCAGTGGTGGTGGTAGAAGCAATCGTAGTAGTAATGATAGTATTGGTGACAGTAGTAGTAGTAGTAGTAGTAGCAGTAGTAGTAGTAGTAGTAGTAGTAATAGTAGTAGTAGTAGTAATAGTAGTAGTAGCAGTAGTAGTAGTAGTAGTAGTAATAGTAGTAGTAGTAGTAGTAATAGTAGTAGTAGTAGTAATAGTAGTAGTAGTAATAGTAGTAGTAGTAGTAATAGTAGTAATAGTAGTAGAGTAGTAATAATAATACTCGTTGTAGTAATATTAGTAGTAATAAAGTTGCCGAATTGTGGACAGTAGACAGACAAATGAAAAGACGATTAGAGGCCACAGAGATGGGATTTCACAGAAAAATGTTGAAAGTTCCCTGGACAGCGTAAAAAGACAAATGAGGAAATTCTCAAAGAGGCCAATACAAAAAGGAAGTTCATAAAAAACATCAAAAAGAAACAATCAACATTTTTTCGGGCACATCATGAAAAGAGGAAAGTTGGAATACTTAGTTACAACTGGCAAAATAAAAGGAAAGAGATATTGCGGACGACAAAGAGAGAAAATACTGAATGGCTTGGTGTCATGGTTGGGAGCCGCGATAGCTCAGTGGTTAGTGAACTGGACTACCACGGACAAGGGGTAGGGTTCGATCCCAACCCACGGCTTCCGGGTTCACCCAGCCTTAAATGGGTACCGGATTTTTTTCTGGGAAAGTAAAGCAGCACGGGCGTAATACTGACCACATTACCCCAAAAATCATGTGCTGAAGGTCTGTAAAATATAGGGTCACTAACACCATATTTCCCTATACGCCACTTGGCGTGACGGGAGTACTTTACTTTACTTGTTGGTGTCATGGCATGGAAAACAGTCAACAACAGAACTGATACGCCGCACTGTAGATAGAATATTGTGAAAGGACATGATCGCATCCGCCAACCGGTATGGCACGTGATGATGATGATAAGTAAAGTTACAGTATTAACAGTAGAAGTAATGATGATAGTAGTAGAAGCATCAGTAGCATTAATATTAATAGTAACTGTAATTGTAGCAGATTTGGTAATTATTTTATTTATATAAAAACAGCAATTATATTTTGTAGTTATATTTTATACAGATGTTATCAAAATGAAGCATTATTTACAATAACCATGAGTAATTATGACAATTATACAGTGATTCTGCACTGAGATATTTGAATATATTTTGTTAAAACTGCAGGGGCCCATCACACGAGACGCCACTGTCACTCATTGTTACTTGTGTGACCACCCATTGTTACAACACGGTCCATTACTGGCTATCTCAGAGGCGTCGTTCCCGTCCAACATTTGCATGACTTGAATCAATGTGTTGTCTGCAAGAATAACAAAGAATATATAATTGCCGCGGAGCAAACAGGTTAAATAGGATAGGCGTAAATAATGTGTGGCTTGTTGGCTATTACCGGCTCTATCAGCACACACTATAATTGATCAAATGTCGTTTAAATGATAACGACAAATAATAATAATGTTGGTTGCCCTATACAAGAAACTTATAAGAAAAATCCATCCATCCATCCCATCTCATCTTTGTCTGTCTATCTGTATGCATATCTGTCTGTCTGTATGTGTGTATGTATATGTATGTATGGCTGTCTGTCTGTCTGTTTGTGTATTTGTATGTATGGCTGTCTATCTGTATGTCTATCTGTCTGTCTGTCTGTCTATCTATCTATCTATCTATCTATCTATCTATCTATCTATCTATCTATCTATCTCTATCTATCTATCTATCTATCTATCTATCTATCTATCTATCTATCTATCTATCTATCTATCTATCTATCTATCTATCTATCTATCTATCTATCTATCTATCTATCTATCTATCTATCTATCTATCTATCTATCTATCTATCTGTCTATCTATCTGTCTGTCTATCTATCTATCTATCTATCTATCTATCTATCTATCTATCTATCTATCTATCTATCTATCTATCTATCTATCTATCTATCTATCTATCTATCTATCTATCTATCTATCTATCTATCTATCTATCTATCTATCTATCTATCTATCTATCTGTCTATCTATCTATCTGTCTGTCTATCTATCTATCTATCTATCTATCTATCTATCTATCTATCTATCTATCTATCTATCTATCTATCTATCTATCTATCTATCTATCTATCTATCTATCTATCTATCTATCTATCTATCTATCTATCTATCTATCTATCTATCTATCTATCTATCTATCTATCTATCTATCTATCTATCTATCTATCTATCTATCTATCTACCTATCTATCTATCTGTCTGTCTGTCTGTCTGTCTGTCTATCTATCTGTCTGTCTGTCTGTCTATTTATCTATCTATCTATAGAACAATAACTGGAAAACTCTCTAGAGGTAAAACGGGCACTCTACAAAGGTCTTCATTCCAAAGTTGTGCTGCCATTGCCAGATCTAGACCCTAGACTCCAGAACAAATAAACATCACCGAGATGGAATGATGAAATGTGTGAGACGAATGAAACAGTCTGAGAGATAAGATCAGAAATGAAGAACTGAGAAAAAATCTGGGAACATTTCCCGCCATTGAATACATAAGGAAACAACAGATAAAATTGTCTGGCACCGCGACAATACAGAAAGGTTACAAAACAACACAAGCCTTTAATAAACGTGAAATAACACTATACTCAAAGACCGACTACAAAAACAATGGATTTTTAAAATACTATAGTAACACTGGGAGCTGCGATAGTTGAGTGGTTAGTGAACTGGCCTATAAAGGACAAGAGGTAGGGTTCAAATCCAACAGACGGCTTTCAGTTCATCCAGCCTTTAATGGGTACCGGATTTTTTTTCTGGGAAAGTAAAGCGGCACGGGCGTAATACCGACCACATTACCCCAAAAATCATGTGCTGAAGGTCTGTAAAAATTTATGGTCACTAACACCATATTCCCTATACGCCACTTGGCGTGACGGGAGTACTTTCCTTTTTTTTTTTCAATGTGCATTTACGTAATTTAAAGAAGAATCCTTGGCAATTAAAATAGAGAAGAATAGACCACAACTTGGCCGAGGCAAAGGCAAAAGTGTCAGCAGAACCAACCCACACCGTAGATCTCATGCAGTGCTACGGAGTTCGTGCACATGGGCTAAGATTCTTCTCGTATGACCTCGGGGGGGGGGGGGCATCGAAGTATATGGACTCGTTCCGTGTAGAGATAAGATCAAAGATATGATAACAACAATGTCAATTGGCAATAACTGAAACCGTCAAAGCGAAAAGTATCATAACCAGTCATCATCATCATCAAGTACCGTGCCTACTGGCGTAGGCGATCATGTCTCTCCATAACTTTCGATCTCGGCAGCTATTTATCATTTCTGTTGTTGACCTTCTGCCAAGCCATCATCTTATGCAGTCTGTTATTTTATTCTCTTTGCTTCCCTCTATCTCTTCGTCCCTCAATTTTCCCAGTTGTTACAATATATTCCAGTTGTTCTCTTCTCATTACATGGCCAAAAAATGATGATTGTTTCTTTCTAGAACCAGTAGCAGCAAAATATCAAGCACTCCACAAATTATGTTGCATCAAACAAACCAAACATCACTACAAAGAACACTTCCATTTCTATCTATCTATATCCGCTGTTAGACACATCATCATCATGTACCCTGCCGGTTGGCGTAGGCGATCATGTCCCTCCACAATCTTCTATCTACAGTGCATCGTATCAGTTCTGTTGTTGAATGTTTTCCATGCCATGACACCAAGCTATCCAGTATTTTCTCTCTTTGTCGTCCGCGATCTCTCTTTCCTTTTATTTTGCCAGTTGTAACCAAGTATTCCAATTTTCCTCTTCTCATGATGTGCCCAAAAAATGTTGATTGCTTCTTTCTGATGTTTTTTAAGAGCTCCCTTTTTGTGTTGGCCTCTTTGAGAACTTCCTCATTGGTCTTTTTATCTGTTAGACACAAACTACTTATAATAGTAAAAGTAACAAGTAAAGACCCCCGTCACGCCAAGTGACGTATAGGGAATATGGTGTTAGTGACCATACATTTTACAGACCTTCAACACATAATTTTTGGGATAATGTGATCGGTATTACGCTCGTGCCGCTTTACTTTCCCAGAAAAAAAATCCGGTACCCATTAAAGGCTGGGTGAACTCTCAAGCCGTCGGTTGGGATCGAACCCTACCTCTTGTCCTTTGTAGTCCAGTTCAATAACCTCTGAACTATCGCGGCTCCCTCACAGAGAGTCTGTCCACCATACAAATGATCATTTTGAGAGTTGATTGACTAGTCAGCAATGCCAGCTTGTTACATTTTGATCGTAGATAATTTGGCGGGCTTGCTCAAGTACACATATTGTGGTACATGTGGGCTTGATGGTACATTCGTACACACACTCCCACCTACATACACTCCCACATAGAAACACAGAGACAGACAGAAGGGCCGTTTAATGAAAAAAAACGGATCGTTTTTTGCATTGTATTTATTGGGGGCCTCGGTAGCCTAGTTGGGAAAACCACCCGACTGGGGGCCTAGGCAGCCTAGTTGGAAAAACCACCCGACTGGGGGCCTAGGCAGCCTAGTTGGAAAGACCACCCGACTGGGGGCCTCGGCAGCCTAGTTGGGAAAACCACCCGACTGGGCTACCAACATTCGGAAAACCCGTGTTCGATTCCCGCTGGGAGCAGTGTACTCCTGATTATAAAAAAAATACCCCTGCGGAAGACCCAGCCCCTGGCAGAAATGGGTACCAGGGTAGTACTCTGGGATGGTGAGGAATGCCGCCTCGCATCGTGAGTTTCGATGCTTGAAGCGACACTATCCAGAAGTCTCCGAACACTTCTGGATAGGCGGCCGAGCACATATGGGTGGAAACTCGCGTGCTAAGACGCCGGTTTAAGTCTCGTACTTTACCTTACTTTACAAAGATAACGATAAATGAATCAAACCATTCCTCTTAACCCTAAATGTCCTGGTTCAAATCCTGAGAGGAAAAGGGGGAGGGGGGAGAGATGGTTTGCGTTGACTACAGATTAAGATCCATTGACTTAACTCTTTCTATGCGTTTCTCCGCACAGTGCGTCACTCCCAATTTGATTGGTGTAAACCGTCATCAAACAATATTCTGTTTTACATGTCTTGTATCATCTTGATATTGGTGATATTAATACCTTGTTCAATTATCTAAAAATGCACATATAATATGATATGTGTTAGTTAAATATAAATATGTAGATTGATTCTTAAAACCATGAAACATTTTGTCTCCGAAATATCTTCCATTGCATTGATAAAAAGCTTCCGTACTGAAAGTAAGTAATTAAAAGTAAAGTACCCTCGTCACGCCAAGTGGCGTATAGGGAATATGGTGTTAGTGATCCTATACTTTCCAGACCTTCAGCACATGATTTTTGGGGTAATGTGGTCGGTATTACGCCCGTGCTGCTTTACTTTCCCAGAAAAAAAATCCGGTACCCATTTTAAGGCTGAGTGAACCCGGAAGCCGTCGGTTGGGATCGAACCCTACCCCTTGCCCTTTGTAGTCCAGTTCACTAACCACTGAGCTATCGCGGCTCCCACGTACTGAAAGAGTTAAATAATTATTTCACATTTAGGACTTACCCGATAAGGATTTTCCTTCCACGGGGTAATAGAGTTCAATGACCGAGCACATGGCAAGGGCTGTAAAGAGTGCGCGTATCACAAACATCGTGTGCCAGAACTTTGACTGACGAATTAATCTGTGGTTTACATTATTGTAAGGTGTTACAATAACTTACTGTCAGGCAATAACCATAACATTGTGAATAGAAACAATGATGTTAGTAGCAAAACAAAAACACAATTTTCATAAATTCATCATCATAATCAAGTACCATGCCTGCTGGCGTAGGTGATCATGTCTCTCCACAACTCTCGATCTCGACAGTTATTTGTCATTTCTGTTGTTGACCTGCCAAACCATTATTTTAAGCTGTTTTACATCTTTTCTCTTTGCTTCCCTCTATCTCTTCGTCCCTCACTTTTCCCAGTTGTTACAATCTATTCTAGCTCTTCCCTTCTCATTATATGGCCCAAAAGAATGATGATTGTTTCTTCCTAATATTGGATATTAGCTCTTAGCTCTTTTTGCTTTGGCTTCTATCAGAATGTTTTCAATACCCTTCTCAGTTGTCCACGGTATTCTCAACATTCTTCTGTAAAACCACATTACTTCAGCCCCCTCGGATTTTCTTGTATTTTCAAAGTTGCATCGTAATAACAAAAACTATTATATTATAATATGTTATGCTAGGATTATCATCACTACATAACAGACTAATCTATAAGTGCTCCAATTTTTCTCTGGAAATCGAGAATCTCTTAGGACGAGAACCCTGAATGTCGTGCACGAACTCCGTAGCACGGTCTGGGATCTGTGAGTAGATTTTTGCTAACCCTGGCAGCGGCCATTATCCGGGTTACTCTTTTCCATTTTTAACTGCCAGGGGTTCTTTAATGTGCACACGTAACTTCCTGTTTTTGCCGTTACCTGAGAGGGCTAGACATTGGATCTCACAACCCAGAGAGGACTAAACATCGGATCTGACAACCCAGAGAGGACTAGACATCGGATCTCACAACCCAGAGAGGACTAGACATCGGATCTGACAACCTAGAGATGACTAGACATCGGATCTCACAACCCAGAGAGGACTAGACATCGGATCTCACAACCCAGAGATGACTAGACATCGGATCTCACAACCCAGAGAGGACTAGACATCGGATCTCACAACCCAGAGAGGACTAGACATCGAATCTGACAACCCAGAGAGGGCTAGACATCGGATCTCACAACCCAGAGAGGACTAGACATCGGATCTGACAACCCAGAGAGGACTAGACATCGGATCTCACAACCCAGAGAAGACTAGACATCGAATCTGACAACCCAGAGAGGACTAGACATCGGATCTGACAACCCAGAGAGGACTAGACATCGGATCTCACAACCCAGAGAGGACTAGACATCGGATCTCACAACCCAGAGACCAGGGGAGAGTAAAGCCTAGAAGAAACCACGAATTCAATTTGTCTTCAGTTGACTTGGCACGTTGATCTACATGCGAGAGCTGGAAGTAATCGACCACCAATATTTAATATTCTTTTCCTTCTTCTGCGATCACGACTCATTCAGGCTGGGACTTAGGGCGCTCTTATGAAGGAAGCTGTCTGATTAAGAAACTTAACTTAAAAAAAAAGTTTGTAATATTATTGTCCTTCTTCTCTTCTGCCTGTTGTTTCCAATTTGAGAGCTTGTTTTGCTATTCTCTTGTTACTATGTCTTATCACAACAATTTTGAACTTTTCCAAAAATACGTCTCTGAAATAAATGAAGCAATATTAAAACATGCCAATGAATGCACATACTTTGACTAGTCTTTAACGCCACCGGCTGAAACAAGTGCCAGCTCTTAGAACTAAGTTTGTATGAAGCAGGTTGTAATGACCTTCCTTAATTCTCAGCCTGTACTGGAGAAGACGAAACTTGTCCTGTTTAGAGGCACTGCAATAGTAGATTTTGTATATCAGTAAAGCCACCACTATAGAGAACAGCAATCTTTGACTCTGTTGGTCAGTCTGTTTGACGTATGCTGTTTATAGAGAGAAATAATAATAAGTGAATATTATTATAGAGGGAAACTTACGAGGCGATAATTCTGGGAATCATAGGAGGTAGAAGAATGTATTACAGCACTCAGAATTTTTTTTCTGAGTGCTGTAATACATACCTCTTCCCACTATGATTCCCTGTTTCTAGAGAGACTGTATTGTAGGTCGAGGCGAGGTCGTGGATGGGTCGCTAATCCTGCTATTGCAAGTTTAAGGCGCTTGTGTTCCCCAGGTTAAATATCTATATAGGAATAAAATAAACATCAGATTGTAGACAATCATTATAGTTGAGTCGACAGGTCATCCTTATTGCACACCGAACAAGTAAACAAGTACTGATATCTCTTCTGCAGCATATCCCTCAACGTGTAACGAATAACAACACGAGCGTTCTATTGGTTGATAGGTGTTCTTTAGATTTCTGAGTAGTGCTCACGTCTGGCATCTCTCACCCATTGACATGGTCAAATGTAGACAATCAACACAGACGTTGAACAGGTCAAGCTAATGTTGCTTTTCTCATCATCATCATCATGTGCCTTACCGGTTGGCGTAGGTGATCATGTCCCTCCACAATCTTCTATCTACAGTGCATCGTATCAGTTCTGTTGTTGACTGTTTTCCATGCCATGACACCAAGCTATCCAGTATTTTCTCTCTTTGTCGTCCACGATCTGTCTTTTCTTTTATTTTGCCAGTTGTAACCAAGTATTCCAACTTTCCTCTTCTCATGATGTGCCCGAAAAATGTTGATTGCTTCTTTCTGATGTTTTTTAAGAGCTCCCTTTTTGTGTTGGCCTCTTTGAGAACTTCCTCATTGGTCTTTTTAGCTGTCCAGGAAACTTTCAACATTCTTCTGAGAAATCCCATCGTTGCTTTTCTAAGAATGGAAATAACAACACGTGACCAATTTTTTTTCTGTTGGAAGTAAGAAAATAAATTCTTCAATGGGGGACTAGTTGGTCACGTGGCAAGACCCTGGTCTCGAGACAGAGAGGTTTTTAGTTCAAATCCCGGCTGCACCAGTTGGGATTTTTATTTGTGATTTCCCTCTGCGGCAACCACCCCTGATCTCAGCAGCGAGGCCCAGCTTGAAATGTCAATTACTCATTGATGGAGAAAATATGAATACCTCCGAAGACATAGTTATCTGCCTGTGCGGCGAGGGACCCCTGTGCACACGGCCGCCAGGAAAAATCTAATTAACACGTAAAATATTCAGTGCTTAGTCAGAGAGGAGAGCTATCAGCCAGCCCCAGCAGATGGAAGTAAATTATGAACAATCAGGTAGAATCATTCTTTGAAGAACAGAAAATATGGTTTTGCAGAGGGATACTAGAATACCATGGAAAGCTAAACGAATTAACGATTTTTTTTCATTCTCCAGCTTTCACCTCTGTCGAAGTCCCTAGAGGCTAGGAACATAATTTTCCGTGTTAATCAGATTTTCCATGGCAGCGGTGTGCAAAGGGGACCCTCGCCGCACAGGCAGATAACTCCGTCTTCGGAGGTAATTAACGAAGATGTTCTTTATCAATAATGTCAGGAGAAAACTGCCATAATATTTTGGGTGAAATAATTAGAAGAAAATAGCTGAAACATATTGATTCAATTGGGAAATTGAAGGGAAAAGAAATAGATGGAAACAGATACACGATTAAAGATTATTTGAGAGAATGGCAGGGTAGGAATGTTAATATTAGAGCATGACGTCAGTGGGAGCCGTATGTTTTTACAAATGCAAGGATATCGATATAACTAGTAGGTTATTAGATTGATCATCTGTGGGCATCTCACCATGTCGTGCCCAAACTAGTAGGTTATTAGATAGATCATCTGTGGGCATCACACCGTGTCGTGCCCAAACTAGTAGGTTATTAGATTGATCATATGTGAGCATCTCATCGTGTCGTGCCCAAACTAGTAGGTTATTAGATAGATCATCTGTGGGCATCTCATCGTGTCGTGCCCAAACTAGTAGGTTATTAGATAGATCATCTGTGAGCATCTCATCGTGTCGTGCCCAAACTAGTAGGTTATTAGATAGATCATCTGTGAGCATCTCATCGTGTCGTGCCCAAACTAGTAGGTTATTAGATAGATCATCTGTGGGCATCTCACCGTGTCGTGCCCAAACTAGTAGGTTATTAGATAGATCATCTGTGAGCATCTCATCGTGTCGTGCCCAAACTAGTAGGTTATTAGATTGATCATCTGTGGGCATCACACCGTGTCGTGGCCAAACTAGTAGGTTATTAGATAGATCATCTGTGAGCATCTCATCGTGTCGTGCCCAAACTAGTAGGTTATTAGATAGATCATCTGTGAGCATCTCATCGTGTCGTGCCCAAACTAGTAGGTTATTAGATAGATCATCTGTGAGCATCTCATCGTGTCGTGCCCAAACTAGTAGGTTATTAGATAGATCATCTGTGGGCATCTCATCGTGTCGTGCCCAAACTAGTAGGTTATTAGATAGATCATCTGTGAGCATCTCATCGTGTCGTGCCCAAACTAGTAGGTTATTAGATAGATCATCTGTGAGCATCTCATCGTGTCGTGCCCAAACTAGTAGGTTATTAGATAGATCATCTGTGAGCATCTCATCGTGTCGTGCCCAAACTAGCAGGTGATAGAGATTGATCATCTGTGGGCATCTCATCGTGTCGTGCCCAAACTAGTAGGTTATTAGATAGATCATCTGTGAGCATCTCATCGTGTCGTGCCCAAACTAGTAGGTTATTAGATAGATCATCTGTGAGCATCTCATCGTGTCGTGCCCAAACTAGTAGGTTATTAGATAGATCATCTGTGAGCATCTCATCGTGTCGTGCCCAAACTAGTAGGTTATTAGATAGATCATCTGTGAGCATCTCATCGTGTCGTGCCCAAACTAGCAGGTGATGAGATTGATCATCTGTGGGCATCTCATCGTGTCGTGCCCAAACTAGTAGGCTATTAGATAGATCATCTGTGAGCATCTCATCGTGTCGTGCCCAAACTAGTAGGTTATTTGATAGATCATCTGTGAGCATCTCATCGTGTCGTGCCCAAACTAGTAGGTTATTAGATAGATCATCTGTGAGCATCTCATCGTGTCGTGGCCAAACTAGTAGGTTATTAGATAGATCATCTGTGGGCATCTCATCGTGTCGTGCCCAAACTAGTAGGTTATTAGATAGATCATCTGTGAGCATCTCATCGTGTCGTGCCCAAACTAGTAGGTTATTAGATAGATCATCTGTGAGCATCTCATCGTGTCGTGCCCAAACTAGTAGGTTATTAGATAGATCATCTGTGAGCATCTCATCGTGTCGTGCCCAAACTAGCAGGTGATGAGATTGATCATCTGTGGGCATCTCATCGTGTCGTGCCCAAACTAGTAGGCTATTAGATAGATCATCTGTGAGCATCTCATCGTGTCGTGCCCAAACTAGTAGGTTATTTGATAGATCATCTGTGAGCATCTCATCGTGTCGTGCCCAAACTAGTAGGTTATTAGATAGATCATCTGTGGGCATCTCATCGTGTCGTGCCCAAACTAGTAGGTTATTAGATAGATCATCTGTGGGCATCTCACCTTTTCGTTCTCAAACTAGAAGGTGATCAGATTGATCATCTGTGAGCATCTCACCATGTCGTGCCCAAACTAGAAGGTGATCAGATTGATCATCTGTGGGCATCTCACCATGTCTTGGGGACGGTAGGTAGCCTGTGCCCTAAAAAATGTATCAACAACAACTGTATATACAGAGTTCTGGAGAGACATCATCGCCTATACCAGTAGACCTTAATGATAACCAGTAACATTTACAACAACAATAACGCTTAAAACAATAACATTGACAAATAATACCATCATTACTGAAAGAATATCCACACCCCCAAAAATATAACATTACCAACGTGACAAAGCCGTGACGCTCACGTGACACTATACCCATGTAACGTGTCTCAATCTGCAGTCCTCTAATCACACGCTGCTTCTTATATCGGTCCCAACTTACATTTTTCATCAAGGATCAAAAAATAATTTCCTTTTCCCGTCGGAATGTTAACTGTTAAATCTTTACTCCCGTGGAGACAAAGAGATTAACATTTCAAATATTAACGTTTATCAGTTGTGATCAGTGTCCGTATACTTGGAATCCCCTGTTGTTTCTAATCATTTCAGTCAGTGGTTTTCATCCGGTTATACCCGACATCCAGGAGCCGCGAAAGCTCAGTGGTTAGTGAACTAAACTACAAAGGACAAGAGTAGGGTTCGATCTCAACCGACGGTTCCAGTTCACCTGACCTTTAATGGGTCCCGGATTTTTTTCTGGGAAAGTAAAGCGGCACGGACGTAATACCGACCACTTTACTCCAAAAATCATGTGCTGAAGGTGTGTAAAATTTATGATCACTAACACCATATTCCCTATACGCCACTTGGCGTGACGGGGGTTCTTTACTCTTTTTACTTACCATACTCGACATAAGCCGCGATAGTTCAGTGGTTAGTGAACTGAACTACAAAGGACAAGGGTAGGGTTCGATCCCAACCGACGGCTTCCGGGTTCACCCAGCCTTAAATGGGTACCGGATATTTTTCTGGGAAAGTAAAGCAGCACGGGCGTAATACCGACCACATTACCACAAAAATAATGTGCTGAAGGTCTGTAAAATATATGTTCACTAACACCATATTTCCCCATACGCCACTTGGCGTGACGGGGATACTTTACTTTTTTTACTATACCCAAAATAAATCACTGGAGTTTTTAGAAATGTGGTTTTACAGAAGAATGTTGCGAATACCATGGACAGCTAAAAAGAGTAATGAAAATGTTCTGAAAGAGGTCAAAGCAAAAAGAGAGATAATTTCCAATATTAAGAAGAAACAATCATCATTTTTTGGCTACGTAATGAGAAGAGAACAACTGGAATATATTGTAACCACTGGAAAAAAAAAATGAGGGACGAAGAGATAGAGGGAAGCAAAGAGAAAAGATACCAGACAACCTAAGAGAATGGCGTGGCAGAAGGTCAACAACAGAAATGATAAATAACTGTTGTGATCGAAAGTTGTGGAGAGACATGATCACCTGCGCCAGCAGGCCGGTACTTGATGATGATACTCGACATCCACTTGTAATTTTTGTGAACATTGCATGCCCAAACAGCACACTCCTCTTTTTCTGCGTTCACACATTGCGTGCTATGACGCCGGTTCAAATCTCCTACTTTACCTTTACCAATCAAGTGGGCGTAGATTCATTCATTTATTAAGTGCCCTCTCCGCATCGAAGGTTGGCTACCATGGAGCGCCATTCCACTCTTGTCTCTTGCTTTGATAGTGCAGGTTATCATAGTCTGACTTGTCCATCTTTTAATGTTACTCGTCCATGTTAGTCTTGGTCTGCTTCTGCCTTTTTTACCTTGTATTTTTTTTTTCTTTTCAAGACTACTTTTAGTAGGCTGCTGTGTCTTTTAACATGACCCAAAAATCTCATTTGTCTTGTTTGAATTGCGTTTAGTAATTCTCATTTAATTTTTAGTTGTTTTAAGACTTCATCGTTTCTTTTCTTTTCTTTCCATCCAATTCTTTCTATTCTTCTATAAATCTACATCTCAAAGGCTTCACTTTTCTGTTCTGTTTTCTTGTCTAATGTCCATGATTCTGCACCATACAGGAATGTTGAGAAAATGTAACATTTTGCTATTCTTAGTTTTAGCCCTGGTGTTATTTGTTTTGATGTTAGTATACTTTTTAATGACATTAAAATTAATTTTTGCCTTTCCTATTCTTTTGTTTATTTCAGTTGTACATTTTCCATCACTGGTTATAGTATGTCCAAGGTAGTCGTAGTTCTGAAGTGTCTCCAGGTCTATTCCTTTAACTTTGATATCCGCTCTGCAGGTGTTAAGTACATGTATTATCTTTGAGGTGTAGATATGTTCTGTATTTAGTTGACGACAAGTTGCGATATGTGCGCCTTTGGGACCGACACATCCATCATCGACATGAGTATTTCTTTTTTTTATTATTATTGTTCTTGTTTAACAATTTTTTTCCCAAACAGCGGCCATTTTGGCATATTCTTTTCGACCTTTGAACGGCTAAGTGTTCGTTAACGTGCTCAGAGTGCACACAAGATCTATTATTTTTTTTACTGTTTTCTACTGTCAGTTAACTTTCGCGGTGTGTCATCGTTCATGTTTGTGAAGTTTTTTGCTGCTTATTTCTTTTTTTTAATTTTTTTTTATTTTTTACAAAACTGGATAGCCAGTCCAGTACCTAACACTCCTTAGTCGTCTCTTACGAACACGCCTGGTAGGGAACAGCGCCATAATTCTTTACTCCCCTTTCGAGTCCCGGCAACGAACGGGCATTTTCCCAACTTATCAATAACAGTTTTTTCTTTTTTTTTTCACGCGTATTATCTTACACACCAAAGGAGTGCATGGACATTCACTGCGGACTATGCAGGCAGAATAGTCACAGAAGACATCGGTGCGTACGTTATGACCACGAGTAGCTTGATGATGGATATGCTGGCAGTGACTAGGACATTCATCTGGTTGAAGTCACAGGACTACACTCGCGCATTTATATCTAGTGATTCGATGAGCATGATAAGAAAAGTGGAGGCGGGCTCTATACAGAGGCAATGGGTCGAGTCATTGCAGAAGTCAACGAATCGCAGAGTTACCTTTGTCTACGTCCCTGGACATGCGCGAGTACGGGGTATTGAAAGAGCGGACTGGTTGGCTAGCTGTGCTGTCGTTGAAGACTGTGAACCATCAGGCGAATGTCATTAATGCTGTCCGAGATGCGGGAAGGGCACGGGACTTGGACAGCCATGAGTTTCCCCATCTGATGAATGATATGGGTGTAAAGATGGGGATATGCAGAAACGAGAGTCTTAGTTGGCACATAAGAAGACTTATCAACCAACACTGAGCTGGAGTTGTCGATCGCTGGACGCTGCTGGAGGGGATCTGAGCACAAATGGACATGTCCGGAGTACACTGATGATGACCCGCAAATAACTCAATCTCATACATTTCACAACTTTAACAATATTACAAATAAATCTGCCGTCAACCTGTAGCTAAAAATGTATGTTCTCTGGCAGTGAGCCTTAAGCCCACAATTTGAAGAGCCCTGATTTGAACCAAATGTAAATACGCTACTGTTGACAATGAACAAAACATATCGGTTTGTGTTTATTTCTGTCCTGACATTTTTTATACTAAAAGGTAAAGAATGTCACGTAGCATTTGACGTCGAAAGCGACAAAGCAATAAAAATTATTGTTCTTCTTTTTCTCTTTCTGTTGAGTTATATTGTTGGGGTCAAGGTATACAAATGCATACCACTTTTTCCTTTTCAACATTATCCAGTTTTGGGATTCCGACATTTATGTAGTTTTATATAAGAAATTGAGCGGTGGTTTCCAACTCTATCGACGAGCAGATAATGCGTGTTTCTATGGGTCTATATTGGCTAGAATCTCTGCCTATGAGAATTGTAAAGGTGGCAGTTTGTACATATTTTGTGTTTTCTTGAGACTGCACACGGGAGTAAAGGTGGCTCTCTTGTGTTTTGCCCCTTCCGTACAGACACATACATACACACACATATTATTCTTATATTTTATTTAGTGGATTAAAGACTTATCGTTCTTTTCTCCTTCATGATTTTGGCGGAGATATATACTTTACAAATAAAAAGATGATTAGAGGTCACAAAGATGGGATTTCAATACTTGGTTACAACTGGCAAAATAAAATGAAAGAGAGATGACAAAGGTCGACAAAGAGAGAAAATCATAGATAGCTTGGTGTCATGGCATGGAAAACAGTCAACAACAGAATTGATACGATGCACGGTAGATAGAAGATTGTGGAAGGACATGATCGCCTACGCCAAAAGGGTATGGCACATGATGATGATATAAATAACGGTCTTTTGCTCTTCTATTGGTCTCTCCAGATAGTATGTTTCCAAGTGGTTCTAATATTCCATTAACCCACCATTTTTGTGGTCGGCCCTTGGGTCTAGTGTTCTCACGATTGTTGAAAGCTATTAAGACCGTTTAAATAAACGCTTGTTACTGCTTTCTTTGAATAAAGAAGACCATGTCTCTGTGATGATCCCGGTGTGTTTTCTTTTACATCTATAAAGTCATTTTGTATTATTATGGTTTTAATGGCTTCATTGTACAAAGTCGCAGTATTTCAACCTTTTCATGTAGATCGTTGCGCCATGTCACTTTTATTTAAGAATTCTACACTGGCGCTACGGTGTTCATGCATCTGGCTGCGGTCTTTAGAGTGAATCAAGCGATGTGGGTGCATCCATTATGATGTTTTGCGTACTTCAAAACCATGCTTCACGTGCTCGTGGTAAATCCAAAAAAGCAACGTTTCATGACCAAATGGAGGATTGTATGATCTAGAGGTTAGACGTTGGCCCCTGGACAAGAGGCTCGAATCTCGCCACAGGCAATGCAAAACTTTCACTTTGAATCTGTGGTTTCTTCATGGCTTAACCCTCCTCTGTTCTCTAAGTAGTGGGATCCTATGTCTAGCTCTCTCGGATAATGACAAAAATAGGTCCCGTGCGCACTCTCCGCATGGTAAAGGATTCTTAACAGTTGAAAATCGAAAAGAGTGGGGTCAAAAAATGACCGGGGCAAAATTGAAAGGAAAAAACTACTAAAAAAACATCAAAACTCCAGATGATTAAAAAATGAGATTACCCCTGAATATCTGCCTGTATGGCGAGGGACACCTAAGCACACGGATGTGGTGTGAAAACTGGGAAAAACTTATATTCATGAAAAAGTCAGTTCTTCCGGATAATGCTATAGATAAAAAGCTAGCGTACGGAAACAAGGAACAAAAACAAACAGCACAATAAACAAGTTGGATTAAATATGAACATTGCAAAGATGGAACTTGGACTAGTGATGATAAGTGAACCGTGGTATTTAGTGAGCTTGACTCGTCATCAGCATCATCAAATACCATGCCTGCTGTCGTAGGTGATCATGTCTCTCCACAACTTTTGATCACGACAGTTATTTATCATTCCTGTTGTTGACCTTCTGCCAAGCCATCCTCTTAAGCTGTCTGCTATCTTTTCTCTTTGTTTCACTCTATCTCTTCGTCCCTCAATTTTCCCAGTTGTTACAATATGATGTAATACACGTATGTGTATATGATGTAATAACAATAACGATGAAGTTTTAAAACAACTGAAAATAAAAAGAGAACTACTAAATTCAATTAAGACAAAGCAAATGAAATTTTTGGGGCATGTTAAAAGACACAACAGGCTACTAAAATTAATATTGGAAGGGAAAATACAAGGTAAAAGAGGCAGAGGCAGACCAAGACTAACATAGACGAGTAACATCAAAAGATGGACAAGTCAATCTATGACAGCCAGCACCATCAAAGCAAGAAACAGAGTAGAATGGCGATCCATGGTAGCCAATCTTCGTTGCGGAGAAGGCACTCAATGATGATGAATGATGATGTTACAATATATTCCAGTTGTTCTCTTCTCATTACATGGCCAAAAAATGATGATTGTTTCTTCCGAATTTTGGATGTTAGCTCTATTTTTGCTTTGGTCTCTTTCAGAACGTTTTCATGACTTTTCTAAGCTGTCCCTGGTATTCTCAACATTCTGGAGCTCTCTGTACAGCTAAAAGATCAATGAGGTAGTTCTCAAAAAAGTTATAAAAAGAGAGCTTCTAAAAACATCAGAAAACAGGAAGAATAGAATACTTAGGCAAAAAAAAAACAAGGAAAGAGAGATCGAGAACGACAATGAAAGAAGTTACTAGATAGC
This sequence comes from Megaustenia siamemsis, assembly GCA_032433765.1. Classification (NCBI taxonomy): domain Eukaryota; kingdom Metazoa; phylum Mollusca; class Gastropoda; order Stylommatophora; family Ariophantidae; genus Megaustenia; species Megaustenia siamemsis. Next base: position 16,841,283 of record JAVIAB010000008.1, read on the forward strand.
TTAGTGCCAGACACAGCAGATAGTCAACAATAGAATAGAAACGATGCACTGCATACAGAGAATTGTGAAAGGACAAGATCGTCTGTGCCAACTGATACGGACGGCATTATGTCGACGATACTATTTTAACCTTGAAGGAACAATATTAAAGTAAAAACTGGATTTATAGGCTTGCACATACCAGCAGTCAGGTTCCGGATTGACCGTCGCAGCAATGCGGAAATCGTTGTACGCCGGGATCATGTATCCTGTTCACACATACCTCAAATATTCACCAATCAAAACAAACAAATTGTACGCACTTTGAAACTTTTACGTCTTTTAACGATCCTACTAGATTCATCATCATCATGTGCCGTCCATAATCTCTATCCACAGTGCATCGTATCAATTGTTTTTCATGTTATGACACCAAGCTATCCAATATTTTCTTCTTTTTTTTTTCTCCGCCTCCTTTTCTTCTCTCCTTCCAGCTGAACTAATTGTTTTTTATCGTCCTCCTCCTTTTCTACTTCTTTTGGTCTTTTTCTCCATTTTTCAGTCTGTGTTGTGCATTCTGATTCAAAGTTATTGTTAATGTGTTTAGTTTGTTATAACTGATGAAGGCTTTTACCGAAGCGTTGCAGTTTTTGTCTTCTTTTTATGTTAGTATAGCTGCTCAATACCATTTTATGTTTACTTTCTCTGCCTTATCACGTGGCCAAACCATTTTATGTTTTTTTTCTCTGCCTTATCACGTGGCCAAACCATTATATGTTTATTTTCTCTGCCTTATCACGTGGCCAAACCATTTTATGTTTATTTTCTCTGCCTTATCACGTGGCCAAACCATTATATGTTTATTTTCTCTGCCTTATCACGTGGCCAAACCATTATATGTTTATTTTCTCTGCCTTATCACGTGGCCAAACCATTATATGTTTATTTTCTCTGCCTTATCACGTGGCCAAACCATTTTATGTTATTTTCTCTGCCTTATCACGTGGCCAAACCATTATATGTTTATTTTCTCTGCCTTATCACGTGGCCAAACCATTTTATGTTTATTTTCTCTGCCTTATCACGTGGCCAAACCATTATATGTTTATTTTCTCTGCCTTATCACGTGGCCAAACCATTTTATCTGTTGTTTCATGTATTCTATTTTCTTCTTTTCTTCTTCCTTCATCATTTGCTTTTCAGCGTCGAGGGGAGATATAATTTGCGTTCTTTTGTTCTTCTGCTCGCCTTTGCTGCTGTTATGTTTCCTAGTGTTTCTCATATTCCGTCAATCCATCGTTTTCATGGATGGCCCTTGGGTCTGGTGTTCTCGCAACGTTTATTGAGGACTCTTGTGTTGTGTTTTAATCACTCTGCCTTGTCACGTGGCCAAACCATTTAATCTGTTGTTTCATTATATATTCTATGGCGAGAATTATTCCTAGCGTTTTTCTCAGCTCTTCATTTCTGATTTTATATCTCAGTCTGTTTCCTGCCATTCGTCTAACACAGGGATGGCCAATTTCTTTCAAATGGCGGGCCACTTTTTTATTATTTTTTTTGGTGGCGGGCCACACACATAACAATATCAATACAAATAAACTTGGCATTTGTTTTAAGGTAATATTGTTGTTATTTATCGGCATTATTTGCTTACATAAATCATTTTGTTGCAACAGAGTTAAAAATGCCTAGTTGATTTATAAAAATGAATAAAAGTTGCTATTTATATTGTTTAACAAACATGTTTTAGTTAGGTCATTTTAAAGTTGACGTGTAACAAACCTTAATGAGAACAATGTGGACGTTCATGTGAAGCAACAAGTTCATCAAAGTCAATGTGTAAAGATGATGACCATATTCGTAATAAATCCTAAAGGTGACCATCAGTGAGTTGGTTTCTTTGTGACGATTTAATCTCCTTCATTGTTGAAAAAGCGCATTCACATATATATGTGCTTCCGAACATAGAAGTAATTTTCAAACTGAAATCACTCAATGCGGGATATTTTTCCCGTGGCACAAGTTTCCAAAAGTCAACTCCTATCTCCATCCTTGATTGGAAAAAGGGGTCACTTTGGAGGTTACATAACTCCAATTTAAAAGTGTCATGTTGTTGGAAAATGTCCCACTTCATAGGGTTGTTAAACAACGCCAGTTCAGGCCGTATACCACTGAAGTCAGAAAATCGTTCATTGAATTGCTCCAATAGTTTGTCTAACATTAATACAGAAAATTTGAAATCAGTGTCACTGCGCTCCTCAATCAATTCTTTGCACGAAGGAAAATGAATGAAGTTTTCTTTGGCCTGGCTAAATCTTAAAATTTTAGTTGACTTATAAATCCATCAAGGTGTCCTACCAAATCTGAGACTGTTTGGGAACGTCCCTGTAGCTTCACGTTGAGTTCATTCATGTGCTGGCTGATATCAGTTAAAAAGGCCAATACGCTGTAAAATGTGGATCAGACATTTTTCTGATCAGTTCTTTGTTGGTATCATGTTTCTCTAAAAACTGCTTTATCTCATTTCTCAAAGCAAAAAATCGCGTTAAACAATTCCTCTGCTTAGCCAGCGTACTTGTGTGTAGAGCACTAAATCGCCATATTCCGCCTCAACTTCTGATAGAAATTTATAAACTGTCGGTGTGTCAAAGCCCGATTCCCGCCTTTTATTAAATTCACACACTTTATTACAGTTTTCATAACATCCTCCACGTCTAGAATCTTGCAACACAGCGCCTCCTGGTGTATATTGCAATGTAATGATGGGCAATGGATTCCAGCCTTCCTTAATAATTCAACTAAACCTCTTTGAGTACCACACATTGACTTAGCGTCATCTGTCACTATTACTGAAAGTCTGTTTATGTCACCGATACCGTTAACAACTTTCATAACTGAGTTATAAATGTCTTTAACTTTGGTCGTATTATGCAATGAATCTAAAGCTAGTAGCTCTTCATTGATAATAAAGTCTTTTGAAATAGTTCTTAAGAAAATTAAAAGCTGTGCTGTGTCTGATATGTCAGTAGATTCACCCAAAGCCAGAAAAAAGTAAGCGGAATTTGTAACGACACTCTTTAATTTACTAGATATATGAGAACTTATTTCCTAAACCCTTCTAGTGACTGTCTGTTTTGATAGTGGAACGTTCTCAAAATGACTGGCAATTGTTTCTTCCCCAAATGCACGTGCCATGTTAATAAAACAACGCTTTATGAAGTCACCGTCACATAATGATTATTTTTATTTCGCTATCTCTGCGTTTACAACAAACGATGCCATTAAGGAACTTGTTTGTTTTGTTGTTAATGTAGTAAAAACAGGTTTCTGAGCACTAACCTTTTTCTTCAAATCGCACACAAGTGTAGAACGTATTGTACCAATGTAGTCCTTGTATTTAGCGGCGTGATGCTGTGTGTAATGCCGTTTAAGATTATACTCTTTATTTACAGACAATACTTGCAAACACACAAGGCACTGCGGTTTGCTATCCTTATTGTTGATAAATAAAAAATCATGTTCCCATTTCTCATGAAAAAATCTGATTTTTTTTCATTTAATTGACGTTTATTGCTCATATTATACCACGACCGAAGCAACAGACAATGAAAACACAGATTACAACAATAGCATTGTTTCCTGTTAAAAATTGAACTGTTCACTGTAACTCGACAAAATCAGAATGATCAGATCGGATATCAGATATATAATTTTGACTGATGAAAAGAGGATTGGAGAGAAAGAAACTGAAAGTAAAATAATTGTGGGGTGAATATGTTTGGGGGGGGGGGGGGGGGGGGGGGGGTGACTGACAGTATTTCTTGGGAGAAACTGTTTGAACTCACACCGAACCGTGAGTCGGTTCTAGAACCATTCTTCAACTTCTTCCTTTGTTTCAGTCGATCGCAGGATGATCAAATGGAAAAAAAGGATGGATCAGGAATGACGGAAAGGCGACGTTAAACTAACTACTAGAGTGTTCCGAGTGTTAAACATAGGTCTACTTCTACTATTATTCTTCTTTGATTTATCTCGGATGTTACCACTAATAATTATACTTTATTTTAAACAAACTACAAGGGATTGAGTTATCTTTCTCCACGGTAGAAGTTAATGTAACAAATTTTAAATCAATTTTACCCAGGACATTTTGCTCAATGCAACCTGATTTTATTTTGTATCCGCCGCGGGCCAAAAAAAGGACGTTGCGGGCCACTTGTTGGCCATCCCTGGTCTAACACATTTCATCTAAGTAGTGGTTAGTTTTCTTTTTGTTCTTGCATATAGGATCCAGGTCATGCATTGGTAGCACAATGTTGAATGAACACACATGGAAGAAGAAATAAGGAAAGTTTAGACTAGTGGCAGAGATTAACAAGGCAAAAAATACTCCTCTAAAGACATAAAGGTGGCCAAGTAATATACTCTAAATTATATATATATATATATAATACATATATAAAATATATAATTAATAATAATTAATTATATAATATACAATTATATATATATTTATATACACAAGGCAAATTACTTCTCTAAAGACAAACACGCGGCAGAGATTAACAAGACAAATTATTCCTCTGAAGACAGACAAGTGGCAGAGATTAACGAGACAAATTACTCCTGGCGAAGACAGACAAGTGGCAGAGATTAACAAGACAAATTATTCATCTGAAGACAGACAAGTGGCAGAAATTAACAAATCAGATCACTCCTGGCAAGGACAGACAAATGGCTGAGAAAAACAAGACAAATTACTCCTGGCAAGGACAGACAAATGGCTGAGAAAAACAAGACAAATTACTCCTAGTGAGGACAGATAGAAATGGGCAATAAAACAAGAACAGCTGTCACGATATAAACTGTAAACTCAAGAGTACTCACTATTATAAATTTATTGAACACACACTAATATACAACAACCTGGCAGTAACTAAACCATATATATGCTGACTGTTAAGTAAAATATTATTTTTACAAATGCATATAAATTTGCATAATTTTAGCACAAATGATATTTTTAAAATTTGCAAAATAATTTATAAAATTAAAGATATTTTTATTAACAACAACAACAACAAAAACAACAACAACAACAACAACAAATGCCAATAAAGTGATATTAGCTCTTTCTGGACTTTGGTGGACTTTAAGTTTGGACAAGATCAATTTTCAATTTTAAAAAATGTCATCACGTCTTTTTCATTTTTACAATTTCACACAATAATATAATTAAATATGGTACATGTTATATACATCACCAGTAAGGAAAATGTTTGCAGAAAATGAAAATAGCAATCTACTGATGATATCTGTAGGAGAAAATAGATTATGAACTATAAATAGTATACAAATATTCAAAGGCAGATAATTTTCAATTCAAAATATCATAGTTCATGTACCACTATTTTTCCCTGATTAGAAGAAATGTGGTTTTACAGAAGAATGTTGAGAATACCATGGACAGCTAAGAAGAGTAATGAAGAGGTTCTGAGAGAGGTCAATGCAAAAAGACAGCTAATTTCCAATGTTAGGAAGAGACAATCATCATTTTTTGGTCATGTAATGAGAAGAGAACAACTGGAATATATTGTAACAACTGGAAAAATTGAGGGACGAAGAGATAGATGGAAGCAAAGAGAAATTATAACAGGCAGCTTAAGAGAATGGCTTGGCAGAAGGTCAACAACAGAACTGATAAATAGCTGCCGAGATCAAAAGTTGTGGAGAGACATGATCACCTATGCCACTAGGCCCGGTACTTGATGATGAGAAGCATGTTGCTATCCATTCTTCTTGAAATTATACACAAACTAATCCAAAGTTTTTCAAAATACACTTGACTTGATGCATTTATGTCTACAAATAATGAAATTAGGCACAGGAAATGGTGTGGCCCCTATTTGTCAGAAATAAACACATATTTTCATCGACAAACCAGTCTATCTCCATAACAAAGAAAACACCTTGTGGTAATCAAAGGAAGTAATTATGAAGCTTCTTCTAGATACTGAATACAAGTATTGGTGAATATTTATACAGAATCGCTACTTTACTTTAAAATATTCAACCGAACTCGGTCTGAGCCGATGAGTTGGTTTTAGTCCTGAAGTACCTTCATAAGTGGAGTCAATGTGTTGGTTTGTGGTCCGGAATGAGTTAATTAATGAGAATTAATAAATCAAAAGATTAACAATTACACTAATTAATGATTTACAATTAATGACAATTTAAAAAAAACAATAAAGACATTAATGAATTAGAATCAATAAAACAAATGCTGACACAAAGAATTAATGAGTTACAACTCCTAAAACAAATGAAGAAAAAGTCACAAATAAATATCATTCATCAAAAGAAATGACATCAGCGACATACATAAAGGATAACAAATACAACATGACACAACCAAGTGACAAATGAACTGCAACAAATAAAATCATTCATGAAAAATCAGAAATGAGTAAGAACTGATAAAATAAAGTGGTCTAAAAAGAAAAATTAATAAATTGCATGCCAACAAAATTCATACAAACTAATGACAGTTATACATGACAAGGAAGTCGCAAAAATTAAAAATTGCCCACAAAATAAGTGACATATTGATAAAAAGTTTCTATAACAAAGTGACAAAAATGCATGACATTTAAAACAAAGACAAAAAGTTGTACTACTAAGACAATTGTAATACAACAAATAGATTATAACAAAACACACACACACACACACACACAAAGTCAACACAGAGACAGAAAACAATAAAACCCTATAAAATCACCCAATCACAATATAGTTATTATGCAAATATGTAAATGCTGTATGTACAAAGTATTTATTCAACTAACATATATTTTACATATACAATTTTCCTAATATACATGCATATACATAGGGTATTCTAAAAGTATTAATTCTATTCCTCACTTTTTAAATGATTATTTGGCCATGTAACCTGAACCAGCAACATTATTAACCAATTCTATTGTACTCTGGGAACCGCGTTAGCTCAGTGGTTAGTGAACTGGACCACAGAGGACAAGCGGTAGGGTTCACCCAGCCTTTAATGGGTACCGGATATTTTTGGGGGGAAAATAAAGCACACGGGCGTAATACTGACCACATTACCCCAAAAATCATGTGCCGAAGGTCTGTAAAATTTATGGTCACTAACACCATATTCCCTATATGTTACTTGGCGTGACGGGGGTACTTTACTTTTATTATATTCTATTTATGGAATCAGTTTCAACGCAGCCATGAATTCCCCATGTCAGCTCCGCCTCATGTCAGTGTCCCACCACAGCACACTGGCAAATTCTATTGACAAGATTGACCTCTGTGGAAGCCCTAATCAGCTGCAAATAAATATGAACAAGCCCTAGAAGCATGCCTAAGAGGTGACAACTAAGGAGGGTTGGGCATGGGACTGGTTATCATGTACTGTAAAAAAATATAAGCCTAAAAAAAACTTCACAAATGCAGATCTTCATTAATAGACGCTTGCACAAAATAAAAGGATGGAAATAGCAGGACAAAATCTCTAACATAGAATTATGGAAAAGTACCAGTCAAATACCAGTGGATAAAGAGATACAGCGAAGACGATGGCACTGGATAGGACACACAATGCGGAAACCAACTAACAGTATTATGCAACAGGCCCTTTTTTGGAATCCCCAAGGAAAAAGACAAAGAGGAAGACCAAAATATTCTCAGAGAAGACAGAAGCAGAGATGAAGATGATGGGGAAAACATGGAATAATCTTAAAAGAATGGCAAGAAATAGAACAGCTTAGAAAGTGTTTGTTGAAGACTATGCTCCACAGTCACACCACGAGATCTTCAAGTCAGAGTTCTAATTTCACGTCTGAGATCAAAAATAACTTTCTTTTGACCCTGCAGTATATCGAACAGTGCCAGATTATTTAGAGAATGGCAGGGTTTTATCGACTCGGCCATTTAAATTGCCAGCCAGAAAAGTGGTGAGAACAGAACAGGACATAAACAAGACTGAAGGAAACAACAACAATTTATTAAAGAAGATCATTACATAGTCACAATATCCACTGACTCCTACGAGATTGTCAGTACTTGTATTGAGACTACTTGGGCTATGCTGTATCATAATCATGTACCATGCCTGCTGGCGTAGGTGATCATGTCTCTCCACAACTTTCAATCTCGACAGTTATTTATCATTTCTGTTGTTGACATCCTGCCAAGCCATTCTCTTAAGCTGTAGTATCTTTTCTCTTTGCTTCCCTATATGTCTTCGTCCCTTGATTTTCCCAGTTGTCACAATATATTTCAGCAGTTTCCTTTTCATTACATGGCCAAAAAATGATGATTGTTTCTTCATAATATTGCAAATTAGCTTTCTTTTTGCTTTGGCCTCTTTCAGAATGTTTTCATTATTCTTCTTAGATGTCCATGGTATTCTCAACATTCATCTGTAAAACCATATTTCTACAGCCTCTAATGATTTTCTTGTCTGTTGTCCTATTGTCCATGATTCATATCCATAAGTTAAGACTTGCTCTACACAACATTTAAGAACTCTCTTTCTTGTTCCTGTTGTCAAAAATGGATTTGTACATGCTGAATATCCAATCAAAATAATTTCAATATCTTATATAGGTTTAGTGAGATTCAATAAGAAGTCACAGAAACAAGATAAACACTGAGCATAGCAATAAACTAAATCATAACAATGCCAAGTCACTTTTGTAGTCATTTGGATTAAATTTAATGTGCCTTTTGTACAATTTATTTTTTCATTTAATTTGCTGCTCACTTTTTTCTGGTATTTTTGTCACCTGCAGTACATATAAAACGAGGCACGCAAAAAACACCATACAAAATATTATAATAATAGATAAAATATCCCAAAAAGGGTCTACAAATTGTAAAAAAAAAGTATTGTAGATGTTCAATTGAGGTTTTTGTTATATAAATAATCTACAAACAACCAGGTTTCATTAACGGACGGAATTTATAAACATTTTAGACGATAATAATGATAAAATGCTACTTTTCATTTTATTCTTCAATCTCAAAAGTTAAAAGAAGGTAGCATATGTAATTTTAGTAAGCAGCTTATGTGGAAAAATAAAAATATCATTAATGCAATAAAAATTAAATATAAAATTCATGTTGATATTTATATTACCCTTTTGTGACATGGTATAGGCAAAAGGACTCTTTACACAGAATAAAAACATATCAACCGAATAATCTAAATGAAAAAAAAAAAAAGATATGGGTAATGTGAACAGAAATTGCAACGATTGAGCTTATTTGTTACTAAAAGATGCACTTTGCCTTTAGGTATTTCTATTTTACATTGCTCTCGTAATTTTATCTTCAAAATGATTTATCATTTATACAATTTTATTTAAAAATTAACCCAACTATGTTTAACTTAGCCACAGTGGCTAAGTGGTTAGTACAATTACTTCTGGCAAGAAGTGTCAATATCCAGACGTGGTGAACTTTCTTCAGACCAACACAGCTTCAGAGTTCACTCAGTCTTTTTAAAAATGGGTACCAATGATTTTTATTCTGGAAAAGTAAGTACTCTTTTTTCCTTTGTTTACGTCATCATGTGCCATACTGGTTGGCGTAGGCGATCATGTCCTTCCACAATCTTCTATCTACCGTGCATCATATTAGTTCTATTGTTGACTGCTTTCCATACACCAGCACCAAGCTATCTAGTATTTTCTCTCTTTGTCATCTGCAATCTCTCTTCCCCTGTATTTTGCCAGTTGTAACCAAGTATTCCAACTTTCCTCTTCTCATGATATGGCCAAAAAATTTGATTGTTTATTTCTGATGTTCATTAGGGGCTCCCTTTTTGAGTTGGCATCTTTGAGAATTTCATTGTTGGTCTTTTTAGCCTTTACCAGTTTAGGATTTTGTAGCTGGCATGCACTATACAAATTACTTGGTTTGTATTGTTCTGTTTTTTTCTTTATTCCAGTCTCAATTTTTCCCGTTTGACAATACTTTACTTCTTCTTTCCATCCTCATTTGCCTTTCAGCATCAAGGGACTATACTTTCTAAATACTTAGCATCTCACACTTGTTTCAATACAGAATGTTAAACAACACATAACACGTTATAAAAACAGTATGTATGAACTAAAAAACTTGTAAGAATTTTTGTGAGATAAAACATACCAAAAGATGCAAAGACTTTTAACAACATCTATCTATCTATTGTTCTTTCGAGCCGAAGATGGCACATAGGGCAGAACCACAAACTCAAAAATAGAAACCTTGCATGCCAAAATGGCACATATTGCAAAAATCACTGCTTCCAAAATCTATGGTTCTGTTTCCATAACAATACTTTTTACAATGACAGCTTGTCAAGCCATCAATCAAATATAACAGCATACAACTGTTAAAAGTTACATATAAGCCATTATGTGCATTTCTTTAACAAAATTCGAGACAGTTTCACGAATTAAAAAAAAAAATTATTGTAATAAAATACCAGATCAATTATAATTTTTTAAAAATAAATGGCATTTATCCGATTTCTGCAGTTTGCCAGGAATAGCAACAGCATTCTGGCTAAGGAGTAAAAGCATTACTAGGCAGGGTAATAGCAATATGTTTCTTGTGTATTATGAAAGATGGATGGAATTTTAGTTTTTATTTAGCTCGGGTAGTAGCAGCAATTCCTGTGTGTTACCGGGGCCTCATTATGAGGGAAGTAAAGAATAGTAACACTGTGACCTTCCAGGCATGTCGTAAGAGTCGACTAAGGAGGTTGATCAATAGCTTGACAAGCTGTCATTATAAAAAGTATTGTTATGGAAACAGCGCCATATATTTTAGAGCAGTGATCTCTGCAATATGTGCCATTTTGGCACGCAAGGTTTCTGTTTTTGAGATTGCTGTTCTGCCCTATGTGCCATCTTCAGCTTGAAAGGACAATACATAGATAGGTAGATAGTAGCAGCAAACAATCTACTCTTTCTAATTTTGTCCTTCTTCTTCTTCTTAAGTTTAGTTAAGTGGACCTGGATGTATTTTATCACTAGTTTATGGTGAAGCCGTGATATTTGCACCCTATGGCCCAACACATCCATATTCTGAATTTTTTAAATTTTCCAACTGCCAAAGATATTTTTAACATGAACACAATAGTAATAAATAAATGAATATTCATTATTCATGTAAAATCAGAGAGAAAGACAAACATAAATTATATATAGATGCAAGTAGTGATAGAAGCGTTGTGGCGAAGGACAAACGCTGTGACAAAAGACAAACATAAATTATGAGGCACATGTTTCTCCATATAATTTATGTTTTTTTTAAACATGCTCAACTTGAACACAAGATCTTCTCTATCATACATCTCTGACAGAACAAGGTACTCAATTTCATCTACCTTGAGGTCAGAGGTCACTTCAAAACAAAATTTAAATGCATTAAATGTGGTTTGAACTGGATACCTTTTCAAGATGTGAGCACTTTAACTCAACTATACAGAGACCCCACATTATAACTTAACTCTACAGAGACCCCCACATTATAACTTACCTCTACAGAGACCCCCCACATTATAACTTACTTCTACAGAGACCCCCACATTATAACTTACCTCTACAGAGACCCCACATTATAACTTACTTCTACAGAGACCCCCCACATTACAGAGACCCCCCACATTATAACTTACCTCTACAGAGACCCCCCACATTATAACTTACCTCTACAGAGACCCCACATTATAACTTACCTCTACAGAGACCCCCACATTATAACTTACCTCTACAGAGACCCCCACATTATAACTTAACTCTACAGAGACCCCCCCACATTATAACTTACCTCTATAGAGACCCCCACATTATAACTTACCTCTATAGAGACCCCCACATTATTATACTTAACTCTACAGAGACCCCACATTATAACTTACCTCTATAGAGACCCCCACATTATAACTTACCTCTACAAATACCCCCCCACATTATAACTTAACTCTACAGAGACCCCCACATTATAACTTACCTCTATAGAGACCCCCACATTATAACTTACCTCTACAAAGACCCCCCATAATATAACTCAACTCATCAGAGACCCCCAATTAAAACTAAGAGTGTTATTGAAGTAATTAGACACTGACCTCACATCCCTGTGATCCCAACAGGACACACTCAAGATAACCTACCTATAAAAAAACATTCAGAGAGATAGGTAGGGAAATAACAGCGAATCATTTCAGGGGGAGAGGTATGTTTACAGAAAAAAAGACATAAATAAAAAAAAATCGCAGAAAAAAATCACAAATAATCAACAACAGAAAAAAAACAAAAAACAATAGATGGTCCGAAGCAGGATCGAACCCGTACTCCTTGACACTGCGCCCTGCCATGAGAAACCAAATGCTAAAGCACACAGTCAACTTAGCCATCTAATAAAAAAACAGTTATCATTGGCGATGTCTTTCACGCAGATGTACTCATGACTATTGCATAGGGTTACGAACACAACTCAGGAACAATTTGTGTTTCTATATTTTCCCTCTTAAGACAAGTATACGGATTCAAGTACAGATACACAATTTACCCCCAAGTTGTGTTCGTAACCCTACCCTAAAGTCATGAGTACACATGCGTGAAAGACATCGCCAATGATAGCTATTTTTTTTAGATAGTTGAGTTGGCCGTGTGTTCTAGCGTTTGGCTTCTCGTGGCAAGGTGCTGTGCCGAGGAGTACCGGTTCGATCCTACTTTGGACCATCTATTGTTCTTGGGTTCGGGTTTGATCCTACTTTGGACCATCTACTGTTCTTGGAGTACGGATTTGATCCTACTTTGGACCAACTATTGTTCATAGAGTATGGGTTTGATCCTACTTTGGACCAACTATTGTTCTTGGAGTACGAGTTCGATCCTACTTTGGACCATCTACTGTTCTTGGAGTACGAGTTCGATCCTACTTTAGACCATCTACTGTTCTTGGAGTACGAGTTCGATCCTACTTTGGACCATCTACTGTTCTTGGAGTACGAGTTCGATCCTACTTTGGACCATCTATTGTTCTTGGAGTACGAGTTCGATCCTACTTTGGACCATCTACTGTTCTTGGAGTACGAGTTTGATCCTACTTTGGACCATCTACTGTTCTTGGAGTATGAGTTCGATTCTACTTTGGACCATCTATTGTTCTTAGAGTACGAGTTTGATCCTACTTTGGACCATCTATTATTCTTGGAGTACAGGTTCAATCCTACTTTGGACCATCTATTGTGCTTTGTTTTTTTTTCCTGTTGATTATTTGTGATATATTTTTCCCGAGTGCTGTAAACACATCTCTTCACCTGAAATGATTTGCTGATCTATAACCTCGGAACTTTTCCTCCATAACAATATTCATTTATTATTTGTCCTAAGTTAAAAACAGCAAGGAATTGCTTTATCTTCCAAATGCTACAATTTTGTACTGAGGAATCAATACAATTTTCACTCTGGAGACAAATAATAATAAATGAATATTATTATCGAGGGAAACTTCCGAGACGATAATTCAGCGATGGACGAAAGTGCACAAATAGTAGTTACCAGTGGTTTTTTATAATGGAGACAAATAATTTGTTTTTAATAGTTTTTTTTCCTGTTGTTTATTTGTCATTTTTTCTGAGTGCTGTAAAACATACATCTTCCTCTTCTTATGATTCACACAATTTTCACTCCTTTGGCACAATATACATCTCGTGACATGTTCGCACTATAAGCTTAACCATAACAATGATCATTTCCAGTAGCTTATATCACAACAAAAATACAAAACTGTAACAGTATAGATGTTACTGTAACAGTATAGATGTTACTGTATCACAGGGCAACATATGTCTCCAAAAGCAATGATTTCAGGTATTCCATATCACATGACAAGACAAATCACGCAGTCACTGGAATGTTACTCTACACCACACAGATCTGTCAACAGCAAGAAACTGGTTTCTTCTTTTCAAACAGGTCTGACCGTGAACGTTGGACACCTGTATCAGATTCAAACAAAAAAATGTTTCAATTACCTCAAAATTAGGTTACTGACACTTGACATGCAGTATCAACTCTAAAAATAGTGCCTAGTTGTATTGTGTGTGATTTACAACATGCTGCAATATCCGCATTCATAGCCCAATACATCCAACTTCAGTACAGCACTTCTAGGATCAGGTTTGCCTACCCTTCTGTAACAGACCAGGCTGGTTTGTTGGTTTATATTAAATGTCAAGAATAAAGCGGACTGTAATGTAAATTATACAGTCCAAGTGTAATTTTTACAGAAGTGGCCGGCAAGACAAACATTTTGGTCAGACTTCTCGGGACGGAATTCTGTATTTGACGTCATGACTGCATGAAACAGGTAGAACAATCTAGAAGAAATGGTCTAGGGTTGAAAGAAATGTTCTTCACTCATCATCATGATGATGTGCCATACCGGTTGGCATAGGCGATCTTGTCCTTCAACAATTCTCTTTCAGTTCTGTTGTTGACTGTTTTCCACGCCATGACACCAAGCTATCTAGTATTTTCTCTCTTTGTCATCTGTGATCTCTCTTTCCCTGTATTTTGCCAGCTGTAACCAAGTATTCCACTCTCCTCTTCTCATGATGTGCCTGAAAAATGTTGATTGTTTCTTTCTGATGTTTTTAAGAACTACCTTTTTGTGTTGGTCTCTGAGAATGTCCTCACTGTTCTTTTTAGCTGTCCAGCCATTTCTGTGGCCTCTAATCGTCTTTTAATTTGTTTGTCTAATGTCCATGATCCTCACTAGATAGAAAAAGAAAAAAAATATAGGAGGGGGAAAGATACACTCAATGCAAATGTACTTACGTATTAAATCACTGCCAATTTGTTTGGATGCTGACTTATCAGTGTCAATCTCTTTCAGAACTGAATCATCAAAAGACAGACACATTGCTCGAAAGAAAAAGTCCTGGATATTTTCACCTGGGTGATAGATTTCAAGACATTTATGAAGGTCTGAATACATTTTCAGTCATTCATTAAATGAAAGTCTGAATACATTTTCAGTCATTCATTAAATGAAATTCTGGATACATTTTCAGTTATTCATTAAATATTAAGTCTGAATACATTTTCAGTCATTCATTAAATGACAGTCTGAATACATTTTCAATCATTCATTAAATATTAAGTCTGAATACATTTTCAGTCATTCATTAAATGAAAGTCTGGATACATTTTCAGTCATTCTTTATTCAGGTATTATCTCTTCACTTTCATGAACAGGGACCAAGAAGGCAGTCAGTAACCAGGTGATATCCTGGAGTACCAGCAACACCTTGTTCAGGTATAGTTTTCTCTGCAGCATCCTCAATCTGACCTACTCTATACCTCTATGCTCCCTCCACTATGCCATTCTTGTTCTGTCTCTCTCCAGCCTTCCAAGCCATGGATGAAGGACCAATTAGGGGTTGATTGGCGATTTCTCTAATTTCCTCGTTCATTTTGAATTCGTTCCACGCAATACCAAGTATTTTCCTTAGACATTTATTTTCAAATGCGTTCAACTTTGTTTCTATGTCTCTTCTTGTTTTCCAGCTCTCACATGCATACATAAGGGTTGATAGTATGTTTGATTTGAATAGTTTTAAGTTTTTGTTTGTGCTGATGAGATTTGATTTCCACTTCTTGCTGTTTTTCCAGCTCTCGCGTGCATATGTAAGGGTTCATGGCAATTGGATATGCAAAAGCAAAAAAAAAAAAAAAAAAAAAAAAAAAAAAAAAAAAATTAAATGCCATGAAGAACATGTGGGAACAATACCAACTAGGTAGTAAAATTACTGATAGCAACGTATGGTTGTGAATCATGAACGATTTCGCAAACAGCAAGGAAGAAAATTTTGATTCATTTGAAACAAAATACTGCAGAAAAATTTTTAAGATACTTTTGATAATGAAAAAGAGCAATGAAGACATGTTAAAAAGATCTAAACATGAAAAAGAACTGGCTTATAAAACCATTCTACTGAGAATATTAAAATACTATGGGCATGTCAAAAGACACAGAAGGCTGGAAAGAACAACAATGGAAGGCATGGTTCTTGGGAAACTCATTAGGAGAAGGTGGTTTCAAGACATAAAGGAGGTCTCCAACATGGCAACAGAAGAAGTGGGAGATCTGGCTAGAGATAAAGATACTTTCAGACAGGCTGTGGTGAATGCAACGTTCCGCATAGGATATGCGACCTGATGGTTGGTTCCACACCCCTCATTATATAAATAAGTCTCTATGGCCTATATGCACTGATCAATCGTCAAAGCCTTTTAAACAGGCACCTTTTTTTTTAAATAAGCCATGAACAAGATCTCTCCACCCATCCTTACTCTTTGACATTTTCTCTACTTCTCTCCAGTGTCGGCTCTTAAGGGTTTCCATAACTTCTCTTCTCCGTGTATTCTTGGAAATTCCTGATTCTCTCTTCCCATGTAGGTTCCATGACAGTGCCTGTCTTACTATGCTGGCATCATGTTTTCTTAGTGTGTGTCCAATCAATCTCCATTTTCTATTTATTGTTGTTGCTTGACTGGCCTTTGCTTTGTTCTTTCCCAGGTATCATGATTTCTGATCTCATACCATCTGATGTTCAGTTTTTTTCTCACAAACAATTGTTTACAAATGTTTGTAAATTGTGTTTAGTTGTAACATCTGTGTCTCAAACAGAGTGACAGTGAGAAAGCCATATATAATCATGAACTAAGCTAATCTTTTTTTTTACTTCTTCATTAATTGGTTATTGGTCCATCATGCCCGTTGATACAATGCTTTGTGTATGTACATGTCAGCGGCCTTGTATCCACATAGTGTTGCCTTATCTAGCCTATGAGCAGTACATAGTTATCAAATTCAAAAGAAGAAGGTAAAATCATCCCAATGTTGACAACAACTTACTTGACAAACTTTATCTTCAGACTTAGAACAAGCTATAACAAACAGCAATTAGATATACCACAATGCATCTGTGAGTTCAACTATTAAATTACAGAACATACATTACAGGACTATCCCAAATTGACCACCTAGACAGAAAGCATTGACCGAAAGACTCAACATTACAGTCAAAACTGTATGAAGCCAAATCAGAGCTTAAGACCATATCCAAATTTATCACAAACACTTGTCTGATGGTGTAAACACTAACCCAATTTATCACAAACACTTGTCTGATAGTGTAAACACTAAACCAATTTATCACAAATACTTGTCTGATGGTGTAAACACTAACCCAATTTATCACAATCACTTATCTGATGGTGTAAACACTAACCCAATTTATCACAAACACTTGTCTGATGGTGTAAACACTAACCCAATTTACCACAAACATTTGTCTGATGGTGTAAACACTAACAGATGAACACAATGAGAAAATTAATACAAAAGTTCATTTCAACATTTACCAACCTGTCTTGGAGGATGTTGCCCAGAACTCTGCCTCCAGTTTGTGAGAATATGTTAGAGCTCTCTTCTCAATGTCACTGTATGCTGCTGGAGACTAGAGAAAAGTAGGATTTATGAACATCTTTCTTAAATGTGAGAAACAAAAACAAATTAACATTCAATAATTAATACTTGTGTTAGTTTCTGAGGTCTGTAATAACTAACAATGGAGACCAGCCAGAAGGAGATCAAAAGAAGACTGGAAATGACAACACGAAAATTAAATGTCATGAAGAGCATATGGTACCACAACTATACCAACAAGGCAATAACATTAAAATTACTGAGGAAAGTATTTTCTCAACAACATATTATTGTGAATCATGGATAATCTCACAAATAACAATGAAGAAAATTGGTTCACTCAAAACAAACTGCTACAGAAGAATCCTTAGGATATCAAAGACTCTGATGAATTCAATGTTCTGCAAAGAACATGCAACTAGATGATGAGTATTGGTTTTAAATAAATAAAACAATAATTGATATCAAATTGAGATTAAAGACAACACCAGGAGCTGTTTGCAATGTTATCAATCCTATCTTCACAAATTCACATCTCATACCTTATCTTTTCAGTATAACTGATGTCAAAATAATGAACTACAAGAAATGATAGACATAATAGTAAAAGAAAGCAAGAAGAACAGTCTCAGTTTGAATAGTAAGAAAACAGAAGTAATGGTCATATCGAAGAAACAATCATTGCCATCATACAGCATAAAAATAAACAGGACAAATCTGAAACAAGTGCAACGTTTCAAATACTTGGGCACAATAATAACATCAGATGAAAGATGCACCACAGAAATAAAAAGCAGAATAGCTCAGGTCAAAATAGCATTTCAGAAAATGAAAAAATATCTTATGCAACAAATCAATATGTTAATAGGAGGGAGAAAGAGAGTTCACCAGTGCTATATAGAACCAATTCTGACTTATGGATGTGAATCATGGACAGTAGACAAACAAATAAAAAGATGATTAGAGGCCATAGAGATGGGAGTTCTCAGAAGAATGTTGAAAATTCCCTGGACAGCTAAAAAGACCAATGAGGACATTCTCAAAGAGGCCAAAACAAAAAGAGAACTCCTAAAAAACATCAGAAAGAAGCAATCAACATTTTTCAGGCATATCATGAGAAAAGGAAAGTTAGAATACTTGGTTACAACTGGCAAAATACAAGGAAAGAGAGATCATGGACGACATAGAGAGAAAATACTGGATAGCTTGGTGTCATGCCACAGAAAGCAGTCAACAACTGAATTAATACGATGCACTGTAGATAGAAGATTGTGGAAGGACATGACGCCAATCAGTATGGCACATGATGATGATGCTGTCAAAATAAAAATTAACAATCATCTTCTTCCTTTCAACTCCTTGTGGAGCATAAGTCTTCAACAAACACTTTCCAAGCCGTTCTGTATCTTGCCATTTATTTAAGATCATTCCATGTCTTCCCCATTATCTTGATCTCTGCTTCCATCTCTCTTATCCAAGAATATTTTGGTCTCCCTCTTTGTCTTTATCCTTGGGGATTCCAAAAAATTGCCTGTTGTGTAATACTGTCAGTTGGTTTCCGCAGTGTGTGTCCTTTCCAGCACCATCATCTTCGCTGTATCTCTTTATCCACTGGTATGTGACTGGTACATTTCCATAATTCTATGTTAGTGATTTTGTCCTGCCATTTCCATCCTTTTATTCTGTGCAAGCATCCATTAATGAAGATCTGTATCTTCATGATTGTCATTTTAGTTGTTCTCCATGTTTCACAGCCAAATAATAATACTGACTGAACATTGTAGTTAATAACCTCATTTCTTTGTTCTTCCATATGTTTTCCAGTGCAACGAATGCTCCACTTGCTTTTAATATCCTTATTATGGTATCATTCTCTGTAAATTGAAAAATTAACAATGCTTGATATTAAATTAAAGACAGAAATAAATAGTGTTAATTCTTGTCCAGTGCAGTTGCCATGAAGTGATATTTATTTTATTTCACCCCTACTAGAAAAAAATTGTTTTGACTGCTGTAATTTCGACCCAAGTTTTCTTGATTTGGAGCACAATTTATCAATCTGATCACCCACTCTCCTAAGACAGCAATAATTAGTGCCAAATTCAAGTTTATCTCTTTCTTTCTTCACTTCCGTTTGTACCTGTTCAGGTGACGAGCAACGTACATAGCTCTGGCTCTTACCCTTTTGGTAACTTCACTCATTGTCAGTTGTTGTTGCAGCATTATGTTGTCTGTCCATCTTACTCTGGGTCTGCCTCATGCTCTACTACTTTTAAGTTATTGAGTTATTTGCGGGTTATCATCATCGCACTCTGAACAAGCTCTACTACTTTCACCTCATTTAATATATACTTAAGGCTTATAAGGCGCCTCACAGCACCAGAGCTGGAAGTTGTCAGTGACCCACAACTGATGGCTTGCGCCAGAATCGGTGAACCAGAACCATCCAGACCCTGCTCCACATCTCCGTGGTGCCTCTAGTAACAGACTAACCTGTCTAGTCTGGCCAAGTGAGTAGGGATCGAATAGGGAAGACAACCCGCAACTCAAAAATAACATGCTGAAATTGGATGTGTTGGGCCGAAAGTCGCAAATATCACAGTTATACTGCAAACCACAACACAATGCAGACACGCCCACTTAACGTCCTCTTAAGGGTGGATGATGAAGATGTACACTCCTTAGTCATCGGGCGAACGCAAGCAAGTATTATATACTTTGTATGGTAAGAAATCACATGACATTTTTTCTAGATTCTAGATAATTTCTGATTCTGTCTTTTCTGGTTACTCCAAGCACCTTTCTCACATCGCATCTCTGTGGTGACAAACTTTCTTTATACTTAGACGTAAGTGACAATATTTGGTATTGGCAGTGCAGTGTTGGAATGAAATTCAAGTCTACAATAACTCATGTTACCTTCAAGACAACAATAACTGATGTCAAGTTCAAGTCTACAATAACTGATGTCAAGTTCAAGTCTACAATAACTTATGTTACCTTCAAGACAACAATAACTGATGTCAAGTTCAAGTCTACAATAACTGATGTCAAGTTCAAGTCTACAATAACTTATGTTACCTTCAAGACAACAATAACTGATGTCAAGTTCAAGTCTACAATAACTGATGTCAAGTTCAAGTCTACAATAACTTATGTTACCTTCAAGACAACAATAACTGATGTCAAGTTCAAGTCTACAATAACTGATGTCAAGTTCAAGTCTACAATAACTTATGTTACCTTCAAGACAACAATAACTGATGTCAAGTTCAAGTCTACAATAACTGATGTCAAGTTCAAGTCTACAATAACTTATGTTACCTTCAAGACAACAATAACTGATGTCAAGTTCAAGTCTACAATAACTCTATGTTACCTTCAAGATAAGTAAAAGTAAAGTAAAGGTTCCCTCCATGCCTGGCTAGTCGTACGAGAAATATTGCGTTAGTGACCATATTTCGCGGCACATTTTTGGATGATGTGGTCTATATCACGCCAGGTCGCCTAAACTTCCCAGAAAAATCGCTGATACCCATTTTTAGAGGTTGGGTGAACCCTGAAGCCATGTCAGTCCAAAAAAAATTCCGCCATTGCTGGGGATCGAACCCGGACCCTTCTGGTCAGGAAGCAAGCACACTAACCACTCAACCACCGAGGCTCCACCTTCAAGATAACAATGTTAAATTCAAATCTACAATAACTTATGTTACCTTCAAGACAACGGTAACTAGTGTAAGTTTTATAGCAACACTAACTTACAAAAAATTGAAGAGAAACCATCAGATCAAGTACTCACAAGTAGATCCTTCTTGGTACCAACAAGAAATCGAACAGGCTCATCTGCATTGCAGCAAGCATCTTCCATCCACTTCACTGTGTGGTGAAGCGATTCCTCATCGGTCATGTCAAAGGCCACAATCACAACTGGCAGACACAGGACTAGAGTCATAAAAGTGCCTTGTCTATCAATATCTTTTCAAACAATTACAATTATTTCTTTACATTTCTTCTGCACTCATTACTCAAACAGGCAACTGTGGTTTCACCTATGTAGTTCTGCATAACTTTAAGAAGCATATTGCACTAATTTTTGTAAAGGTAAGATAAAGTACGAGACTTGAATCGATGTCATAGCATGCGAGTTTTCACCCATATGTGCTGGGCTGCCTATCCAGAAGTGTTTGGAGAGTTCTGAACAGTGTCACTTCATGCATCGAAACTTACGATGCAAGGCGGCATTCCTCACCTTCCCAGAGTACTACTACTCTGACACCCATTTCTGCCAGCGGCTGGGCGACCGTGGGGGTATTTTTTTTCCAACCATGAGCACAACTCACACTGCTTCCAGCAGAAATCGAACACGGGTTATCCTGACCACGGTAGCCTAGTCAAGTGGTTTTCCCAACTAGGCTACCGAGGCCCCCACTAATTTTTATCTCATGGCCCAATACATCTCATATCCACTAACATTATTTGGCAGGGTTTGCATTCCCTAATCTTTGATTGTCCTCAGTACTACTGCAAGGCATCAATTTCTGTTAGGAGATCTAGCCTTGATAAGGTTCTTGAGCACCATCTACAAAGGGAGAAAATAAGGGCTCCCTCCATGTCTTATGACATATGGGGAATACAGTGTCAGTGCCCATATATTTCAAAGTCCCCATTTATTATGAGTGATGTGGTTAGTATCACACCAGACCATCCAATGATTCCAGATAAAAAAATGTCTGATATCCATTTTCAGAGACTGTGGCACACCTAAGGTGATGATGTAAAAGAGAAGACCCAGTTTTCCACATCTGGGTTTGAACTCTGACCCTTCGTATCAGAAATGAATGCACCAACCATTCAGCAACTGAGGCTTCATCACTACAAAAGCTTGACAAGAGATTTCTCTCTGAAGATATGAAAGTTGTAAAAATATATACGTGTGTGTGTGTGTCATGTACATGCATATAAAAGTATGTTTAACAATTAAGGTAACAAAGATAAAAGTACAAACAAGAATAAAACAGATAAATAATAGTCTTACTCTGGGCACCTCTGTAGTAAGAGGCAGCGATACATTTGAACCTCTCTTGACCTGCAGTATCCCATCTGTATGAACAGAAAAATTTGGTACACAATGTAGGTTTTATGCACCTATATTTGGTTCACAATGTAGGTTTTATGCACAAATATTTGGTTCACAATGAGGTGTGTGTCAATCTGTCAATTATCCTGACATAGTCAGCTATAAGTTGCTGATCACTCATAATAGTCAGAGGTAGTCTTATCATTCGCCTGAAGTATATCTATATCTGAAACGTTCTTTTTAATCAAGAAAAGATGCTGGAAAAATATTGGACATGTGATGAGAAGAGATAATAACTGAATAGCAAAGCAAGCCCTCATATGGGAAACAACAGGTAGGAGGAAAAGAGGCTGACCCTGAGAAACACTGAGAAGAACATTGATCAGGGAGGCAAAGCCAGCAGGAATCAGCTCCCTCAATAAGATCGAGATGCTTGCACAGAACAGAGACAAATGGTGACATTTGATAAAAGATCTTTGCAAGGATTGAGACTGCTTGAAAGAAAATGTCAAAACAGGGAAATAGTATCCGAGTCCCTATAGGCCGACCATGCCTTGAAAGGTCGATAGAATAGAATATCAATTTTAATACAAATTTTACTGCTTGCTGTAGTTCTTGCAAAGGCCCATATAATGTTGCCTGGTCAGAGGTAACAAAAAACACAAGAATTGTTGTACAGAGAAAAACATTAAAGAGGTAATAAAAAACACAAGAATTGTTGTACAGAGAAAAACATTAAAGAGGTAATAAAAAACACAAGAATTGTTGTACAGAGAAAAACATTAAAGAGATAATAAAAAACACAAGAATTGTTGTACAGAGAAAAACATTAAAATATTCAAAAATTAAAGAAATTTGCAATTGATTCAACCTAATAAAGACAAAAAAATAAACACTTGGACACCATACAACATTAAAAGTAACAAAACATTGTTAACCAATGACAACAATTATCATACATTTGTAAAGTGACTGGCACAGAAAGAACACTGAACTTTTCCACTTCAAAGTCAACACCAATGGTGGCTTTATATTCCCTGTCAAAGATATCATGGCAGAATCTGGGGAGGAAACAAAAGTAATTAATTATGGCACAACTCAGCTGATCATCATCATCATCATAAAAATCAACTCAGCTCTTCATGAACATCTTCAAAAAACATTTTTTTTTCATTTGTTTCTATTGCATAGAGTCAGGAGTGTAGTGGTTAGCCCACTAGCTTGGTGCTAAAGTGAAGGCAGGCTCAAACCAAACAGGTCTCCAGTAAATATGACTGAAAAAATACAACAGAAATTAACACATAGTTTATTGTGTTGAGGAATGTAATAATGATGAGAAAGTACACTGGCCACACCATCTCCAAATGTTGTGGCATAGAATGGAGAAATGAATTCCTTCACTTTAAATGTCACTCTCTCGTCACATTATATTACATTGCAGAAATAGTGATAGAAGAAAACCATGAAAGAATAGCGTCACGCCTTGTTTCATACAGAGAATGTGGTATCTATAAAATATCTCTGTCTTAAATCTACTACACTCTGATCAAATATAGGAATTATGAATTTGCCTTAACTCTGGATTATGATACCATCTCAAATACCACATCAAAATACAAATTCTTGGAATTCAATAGTTTGTTGCTGGCAAAAATGTTCCTCCCCTGTACCTTTCTAATTATTACTTTCGGAGGGTAACCCCTCAGTGTTGAATTTGTTTCCTTTGATGTAGGACTTTTTTTTAAATATATATATATATATTATATATATTAATAATATGGTGTTAGTGACCATAAATTTTACAGACCTTCGGCACATGATTTTTAGGGTAATGTGGTCGGTATTATGCCTGTGCCGCTTTACTTTCCCAGAAAAAAATCCGGTACCCATTTAAGGCTGGGTCAACCCGGAAGCCGTCGGTTGGGATCGAACCCTACCCCTTGTTCTTTGTAGTCCAGTTCACTAACCTCTGAGCTATCGTGGCTCCCATCATAATCTATGGTTAAATCTAATAAACGCTGCCCAATCTTAATAGTAAAATTAAATGACATCAATTTTTCTTTACCAATGAGAGAATCACAAATTTTATCTCAAGGAAGCCAATAAGGAAGAGTTTATCTAGCAAGAGGGATGTCTGCTCTGAAATTGTCAGAGAATCCCTGTGCTAGTATATTCTAGTCACAGACAGAATTACCTGTTCACTAGACTTGTCTTTCCAACAGCAGTGTCACCAACAAGAACAGCTTTAGTTATCTTCAGTCTAAGACAAAAAGACAGACATAAAGACATTAGGTAATCATCATCAAGTGCTGTGCTTGCTGGAATAAGTGATCATGTTTCTCTACAATCTTCTATCTCTACTGTTGTTTATTTACAACTATTAAAAGACTAAACTCTCTGGTATCTTTCCCCTATTTCTCTCAATATCATCTTCCTTCAATTTTTTCCATCGTCACATTATGCACCAGCTGTTTCCTACTCTTTTATATTGACTAGGCCACTTTTCATTATTATATTTTGTAAGTCTAGTCTAGTATTTATTTCTAATTCCAAAAGAAACCTAAAGTAGGTAGACTAGTTGGTCTCAAGGCAAGACGCCAGTCTTGAGAAAGAGAGGGTGTGAGTTCAAATCCTGGCTGTACCAGTTGGGATTTTTATTTAATTTAGCATCAATAAAGGTAACCTAGCAGTACTAACCCACAGCAATAAAAGATATAGAACTTTCATTGTTATAACCTCTAATTGTGCAAGTCACATTTATTGCAAATAAAATAGCTTGAACACATTCATCAAGAAACAAACTGATATTTGTTTCTGTGTCACATGTCTAAATATAGCAACAATATAATTATATATCTCTATCTATTGACCTTTCGAGCCGTAACTGGCCCATAGGGCGTAGACCAAGATACACCTTCTCCTATATGAATTTTTGTTCTAGCAGTTTTCTTTTAAAGATATTTTATCAAATCTCGCCATCTGTCTCTGTTCTGTGCAAGCAGTTCTATCTCATTGAGGGAGCCGATTCCTGCTGCTCTTGCCTCTCTCATCAATGTTCTTCTCAGTGTCTCCCTGGGTCTTCCTCTTTTCCTCTTACCTGTTGTTTCCCACATGAGGGCTTGCTTTGCTATTCGGTTATCAGGTCTACGTTTCATTAACAAAATCGTTTTTACGATAGTGGCTTGTTAAACCAAATCTAATCTTTACAATCAAGCCTAATCGTTACAATATAATTATAACGCTAGCCTAATCTTTACAATAATATAATTGTAACGCTAGCCAAATCTTTACTTATATGAAGAGTAAGCAGTTTCTCTCACCCAACACGTCCTGTTCTGTTTTCTGCACACGCTGCTTTAACTTTTGGGTGAAAATTAACATTCTGGTAAGGTGTAGCTTCTGGACAGTATGGCTAAAACAAAGTCAAATAAGACAATCAGCATGTCTCAAACTGAATTAATAAAATATACAAGAAAATAAATTTTAAAAGAAGTAAAAATAATGAATAAAACTAATTGTTTACTTACTATTAAAATGTAGGATAGAATTGCAAATTTACTGATTAAATACAACATTAAATGTAGAGGCAATACCATAGCAGCTCAGGCAACTGCCATTAGGTAATGAAGAGTTGGTGACTTCACTGTACTATAAGCCTCAACTTCATGAGGTGAGGTGGTCAGTTCCTTGCCGCCTCTCCTTTAAAGAGAATATCTCTGATATCCATTTAAATAGGCTGAGAAGAACAAATGAGTCTTTAAGGTTGAAAAAATGTAAAGTACGAGACTTGAAACGGCATCTTATCCAGTGAGTTTTTCACGCATATGTGTTAAGCCACCTATACAGAAGTGTGCGGAGACTTCTTGACAGTGCCAATTCAAGCATTGAAACTCACAATGTGAGGCGGCATTCTTTACCTTCCCAAAGTGCTACCTTGGTACCCATTTCTGCCAGTGGCTGGATCGACAGCGGGGGTATTATTTTTCCAACCAAGCGTACAATTCACACTGTTCCCAGCAGTAATCAAACACAGGTGCCGGTCGACTAGTTGGGTGGTTTTCCCAACTAGGCTACCAAGGCCCCCACTTAAAAAAATGTTTGCCCCAACTCAACTGGCATTTGAACCCCGGACCTTCAGTTCAGCAGGTGAGTGCACTAATAACAATGCCTCCAGGCTCTAAAATACATCATTAGGAGATTTTTTAAAAAAAAACAACAAACCATAGTCTTAAGACTCTTCAGAACAAAACACTACACCGACACCCGCATCCACAGGCTTCAAGCAACCCAGACACTCACAAAAACTGCATTATTAATCATTATTATGTACACGCCAGGTCACACTTCAGGTTCAAAAATTTGTTCTGCAAGCATGTAAATTATAAATGTTCATAACTGAAAACGAACACTTCATCACAACATTCAGTTTACCTAATGTGACTTCAATTGGAACTCTGAGCAACACTTTCTTTCAGAGTATTATTAATCTTATCAACCTTATTTATACACTGAGCAAATCTTTAAAAACATCACTGTGGTGCAAGGCCTAAACATTAATGGAAAGATAATCAATAACTTGAGATATGCTGATGATACTGTATCATGTATCACGAGCAGAAAATCCTGAAGACTACATTAACTATATATTCAACACACAATATATATCGTGAAAATATTATTATTGTATTAATTTATTACATTTATGACGAGCTACAAAAGGTAGAAAGTATTTCAATGTAGGGTTTCTTAATGAACAAGGAATTAAAGATAAATTCGCAGTCACAATATCAAACAAATACCAAGTCCTCCAACAACTAGAAAGTACAATAAATATAGAAGATCATTGGAAAAGGTAAAAGATATATGGAAAGAGACATGCGAAGAAACACTAGGGAAAAGAGAACGCCAGAATAAGGCATGGATGACAGCAGAGACCCTGGACAAAATTAAAGAAAGAAAGAACAAGAAAGCAGACATAAATAAAAGCAAAACGAGAAGTAATAAAGCCAAGACACAAGAAGCTTACACAGAGGTGAACAAAGAAGTGAGAAGATGCATTAAAAGGGATAAGAGGAAATATATAGATGAACTAGCTAAAGAGGCAGAAGAAATAGCAAATAAAGGGAATATGAAAGAACTGTACAACAGCACAAAGAAATTAAGTGGAAAATACAAACAGATCAATGCCTTTATTGAAGATAAGAAAGGAAATCTGCTTAGTAATATAAGGGAACAAATGGAGAGATGGAAAGAGCACTTTGAAGAACTTTTGAATAGACCCGGCTCAAATAATCCTCCAGATATACTACCAGCAGAAGAAGAGTTACATGTTAACTGTGGAAAACCAAGCAAAGAAGAAATAATGAAAGCCATCAAACTATTAAAAAATGGTAAAGCCACAGGACCAGATGAAATTCCTTCGGAAGCCATCAAAGCAGATATTAATACCTCTACCAAGATGCTACATAATCTATTAGATAAAATTTGGGAGAGGGAAGAAATACCTAAAGACTGGAAAGATTATATGATCAAACTACCAAAGAAAGGAAGTTTACAGGAGTGCACAAATTATAGGGGAATTATGCTACTATCAGTGCCAGGAAAAATATTAAGCAGAATCATTCTGGAGAGACTAAAAGAGGCCATAGAGAAACATTTGAGAGATGAACAAGCAGGTTTTAGGAAGAACAGATCATGTGCTGATCAAATAACTACTCTACGTATAACAGTTGAACAAAGTTTAGAACTAAAATCCCCACTTTATATTGGATTCATAGATTACGAAAAGGCACTTGATAGTTTAGACAGAAGAATGCTTTGGAAGTTGCTGAGTCATTACACCATAAAGTTTATTAACCTGATAAAAACAATGTATGAAGGAATGAAATATAGTGTGGTGCATGAAGGACAGCTTACAGAAGCATTTGAAATAAGAACAGGAGTAAGGCAGGGATGCCTTCTGTCTCCATTTCTCTTTCTACTGGCCATAGATTGGATTATGAAAATAACTCAAAACAACAGAAATGGTATCCAGTGGTCACTGACCAAGCAACTTGATGACTTAGACTTTGCTGACGACATAGCTCTCCTATCACACAGCCATCAACAGATGTAGGATAAAATGAGCATACTTGATGAGAGATCACAACAGCTGGGACTGAAGATTAATAGAGATATGACCAACATTATGAGAATTAATACAGTTGGCAATAACCAAATAAAACTAGGAGAAATACCTCTACTAGACATACAATCTTACATATATCTGGGCAGTAATATAGATAAAGAAGGAGGAACAGAAAATGATACCAAAATAAGGATATCAAAAGCAAGAGGAGCTTTCATTGCACTGGGAAACCTATGGAAATCCAAAGAAATTAGGTTAAATACAAAAATAAAAATTTTCAACTCAAATGTTAAGGTGGTCCTATTATATGGCTCATGGCTGTGAAACATGGAGTATGGAGAACAACAAAATTGACAATCACGAAGATACAGACTTTCATTAATGGATGCTTACGCAGAATAAAAGGTTGGAAATGGCAGGACAAAATCACTAACACAGAATTATGGAAAGGTACCAGTCAAACACCAGTGGAAAAAGAGATACAGCGAAGACGATGGCGCTGGATAGGACACACACTACGGTACGGAAGCCAAATGAGAGTATTACACAACAGGCCCTTTTTTGGAATCCCCTGGGGAAAAGACAAAGAGGAAGACCAAGGAATTCTTGGAGAAGACAAATGGAAGCAGAGATGAAGATGATGGGGAAGACATGGAACTGGAACGATCTTAAAAGAATGGCAAAAAAAACAGAACGACTTGGAAAGTGTTTGTTGAAGACCTATGCTCCACTGAGAGCTAAAAGGTAGAAGAAGGAAGATGTCGAGCTACGAGATTCAATTTATTATAATAAACTAATTATTTGTTTTGACTTCATGATTCAGAAAGATCAATCATCATGATCAATTCAATGATTCAATGAAAACTCTGACTAGATGATGAACAAGACGATCACAGTCACAGCAACCAGTTCAAGTCTGGCACCGTCTTCTCTGGTGTTTCACAAATTTCTTTATATAATAAATTAATCATTTTTTTATAATAAAATTATAAAGTAAATAAAATAAAGGGGAAAGTAAATTGTCAACAAGTCTTTGCATTAAAACTTCAGTTCAATTAAATTAAAAACCCCAGCCCCAGCTCACAAATTTAATTAAATTAAATTTGAAACTTACAGCAGAAAATTGTGTTATCACTCTGTCGGAGGCAACTCCTGAGATAATTGTTCGACCTGCAGACATTTTTGCTCTGGGCATGTAAAATAATATTTAATTTGCCACAAACTAAAACAACCTCAATGAGTCAATTGCATAAAATGATAGAGCAACACCTCGAACAAATCTAATAACAATATAAGGTTTCAAAATTCCTTTACAAATGGTACGTGACCCGGAAGTGGTGACCCGGAAGTGTATCTTTATCAATGTCCAGAAGTGAGCGGATGCAAAACTAGAAATGGTATGAAAAGGAACAAATTACGAATGTCCATTTTTAGCAAGATTCAAAAGAAAGCTTTAGTACTTTAAAGCAGAAACTGAGGCCATCAGAGATACTGCAACACTGGCTACACAACACAAAAATAACATGCACAATCAATTGGTGACTCTGACTGATGCACTGTCAGTACTATCAGCTCTAAAAAGTCACAAGAACAATGAACTAGATGACTTGAGAACAACCTAGACCAACTATGCAATAGCTTCCAGAGAGTAGTCATTCAGTGGATACCATCACACTGTAATATACACGGGAACGAACGCGCAGACAAATTAGCTAAAGAGGGAGGGAGATTACCACAAGAGAACCATCCGCTCAGTTATGATGAAGCCAAATCCATAGGTCAGTTCCAAGAAAAATGGAAATGAGAACACCTAAAGCATAACGAGAGTGACGGTTACCACCAACTATCAAGGAGGGATCAAGTCATCATACTTCGTCTACGCACTGGCCACAATAGACTGAGAAATCACATGTTCACCAAATTCAAAATAGGTACAACCAGCCTA
This sequence comes from Megaustenia siamemsis, assembly GCA_032433765.1. Lineage (NCBI taxonomy): Eukaryota > Metazoa > Mollusca > Gastropoda > Stylommatophora > Ariophantidae > Megaustenia > Megaustenia siamemsis. Next base: position 16,871,943 of record JAVIAB010000008.1, read on the forward strand.
TGCCACTGTACACTGGACAATATGACAACAAAACATGTTCTACAGGGTTGCCCCCAGTACACAGACCTGAGAAGAGTAATGTGGTCCACACTCACCTCCCTGGAAGAGAAACTATATGGGGCAATCGATTCGCTTAAACAGACATCTGACTTCATGAGAGAGTCGGGAATCCTACTCTGATTGAGTCTTGATCGCAGACAGAGAGAGAGAGAGAGAGAGAGAGAGAGGGGAGATTTGGCTTTTATATTCCTTTTGGTGAGACACGATCCGTTCAACATCAGATCAAGTCCTTAAAAGACGAAGTCGGGTCAGTATTTGGTTTATAATGTTCTCTTCATGTGACATATGTCATATTTGTGACATATGTCATACCTGGTGTGGGGTTTCAGGTGCCTTGGTTAATCCTAATAAACCATCAGTTTCATGGTTCTCCCTTAACAATCATATCGTTAATACGACCACACCGGTAGTACGAATGGGAGCTGATGAGGTGACCAGGGACAAGTTGATGACATACCTCGGAGTTAAGTTTGATCGCAGCCTGTGTTTTCGGGACCACGTCGACCATGTGATAACAAAATCCCGCAAAGGATTAGCCGCCTTGTAAGGCCATGGCAGCTGCCAACATCGAGCAGAGGCTACTTACTCTTCTATTCCAGGGATTGATCCTCGCACCAATCGAGTATGCCCTGGCAATTCTTACTGTCAGTGCGACTCAAATTGATAGGCTGGAGAAAATACAAATGAAGCCATGCGCATTATCCTGGGATGTACGAGGGACACTCCCTGTGTAGCAATGAGGTATCTTCTTGACTTTCCAACCATGGATGACAGAATCAAGATCTGGAGAGCACGAGCATACCTGAAGATTAGTACAGATAAAGAGCATCCATTGCACCACGTGCTCAACACAGGGAAAGGTGTCAGGCTAAAAACAGGCAAATCATGGTTGGGCGAGCAGAAGATGTCATCAAACAGGTCTGTGGGCTTACCAATATCAGCGTTGGTGAGGAGTGGATACCGGTGCCTACGTCGTTCAAGGGGACTTTCTCGTGTATTGTCACACTCGACAGGAAAAGTAGGGAACAGAACCCGGTCGTGGTTAATGCTGAGGTCAACGGTCTCATCTGCGATAACACCGATGAGAAAGATGCAGTCATCTATACAGACGGATCTGTAAGACGACACCAAAGAAGTGCATGGGCATTTACAGCACGCTCGGCAGGCAGAATAGTCAAGGAAGACAGTGGTGCATACGTCATGACCACGAGTAGTATGACAATGGAGGTGATAGCAGTGACCAAGGCATTCAAATGGTTAGAGTCACAAGACTACACCCACGCATGTATACTGAGTGATTCGATGAGCATGATAAGAAAAGTGGAGGCGGGCTCTGTACGCATGCAATGGGTAGAGTCGTTGCAGAAATCCAAAATATCTAAGGTCACCTTTGTCTATGTCCATGGACATGCGGGAGTATGGGGAAATGAAAGAGCGGACGGGTTAGCTAGCTGCGCTGTCGTTGAGGACAGGCAACCAATGGATCGGGCGGACATCATCAATGCCCTCCGAGATGTGGGAAGAGCACAGGACTTCGACAAACACAGATCCACGTCACTTCTTCGGATGATGGAAATGGGAGTTAAGATGGGCACAACCAGAAATGAGAAACTTAGTGGCCGTGTAAGAAGACTTTTCAACCAACATAGAACTGGAGTCGTCAGTCGCTGGACACTGCGGGAATTGCTGGGGGGGGGGGGGAATCTGAGCACCTATGGACATGTTCGAAGTGCAATGATGATGATCCGCAAATAACTCAATAACTCAATGTCATGATATATGTAATGAACAGGCAAATAATTGCAGTGCTGCGGTAAAGCTGGTAGCAGGAGCAAGTAGTGGGGTGTAACGTACACATGTACAAGGCATGGTGACAGCTTTACAAAACAAGAACACAACAACGGATTAACGTTTCGGCCTACGTGCGGCCTTCCTCAGAAAACGTGAACAGAACAAACGAACAACGAAATACAGTTAAACTCTACAACTTCTGGGATGTGCGGGAGAGATTCGTTTTCTGAGCATGTTTCGCATGTATGCCGAAACGTCAGTATTTTGTTTGCTCCCTTTTTTTGTAAAGCTGTCACCATACCTTGTAGGAGTGTACGTGACAGGCCACTATTGGTCGTTTCAAATCTAAATGTTCACGATTAACATGAAATATCTCCTCTTTCCCTGCACTTACAAACTTGATTTTTTGCATCTGGCCTTGTTTTTCCAAGGTCCCACCGATTTCACAAAATTTAATGATGTAGGAAGTATGCTTCATCATGAAGCAGCACTTTCCTTTGATCTCAGTGAATTTACGGATCTTTTTGCTCCTGGAGAAAATAATTTACCGTACATTAATGGAAATCAGCTTCTCGACATAGGCGTCTCTACACAACTTGAAAGTTGGAGGCGTTTATCAACTGTTTACTTTCTATTGTTTACTTTCTTTAAAATACTATGAGAATGTCAATGTTATAGCCTTTACAGACGGTCTAAAACAAATCAGCGTATAAACAGTTCCATTAATGAAAACTATTTAAACAATATACAACAAAGAATACATTTTAAAAAAAATAATTATCCGTTGCGTGCGATAACGAGCATGACATATCAAGCAAAGTTATTGTTTATGGGTACGCATGTGACTAAAGACATGGGACTGGCTATCCCATACTGTAAAAAAATAAGCCGAAAAAACTTCACAAACATGAACAAGTCAAAGAAAGATAAAGTAAATCCGTCAACCAGGAAAGAGAAGGGCTCTCTGTCTAAGAGACGTATGACGCAATCCGGAGAAAGCCATAGGGAGTCCGGGTTGCCGACTCACCCTTTGTCTACCAGGAAATCATCCAGAATTGGCACCTGGAATGTTCGTACCCTTAACGAACAGGGAAAAGCGGCACAAGTGGCAGCAGAAATGACCAACTACAAGATAGATATTCTGGGAATGTGTGAAACAAGATGGCTGGGAGCGGAGAGAATAAAATTGAATACAGGGGAGATGATTTTATCATCAGGACACCAGGAACCAGGAGCACAACATAGCGAAGGGGTAGCTATAATGCTATCAAAGAATGCACAGAAGACACTAATAGAATGGGAGGCAGTGGGACCAAGACTGGTGAGAGCAACATTTAGAACAACCAAAAACAAAATAAAATTACACATTATACAATGCTATGCACCAACCAACGATAAAGATGACTCAGTTAAAGATGATTTTTATAAACAGCTACAATGCCAGATGGATGCAAGACGAGCCAAGGATATTATAATCTTGATGGGAGACCTAAATGCTAAGGTAGGATCAGACAACAGAGGCTTCGAAGAGATTATGGGAAAACATGGACTTGGAGATATAAACGAGAATGGAGAGATATTTGTGAATTTCTGCGCCCTAATCAAATGAGCCTAGGAGGAACAATATTCCAACATAAAAGAATACACAAAGCTACATGGGTGTCACCAGATCATAGAACGGAAAACCAAATTGATCACATATGTATTAATAATAAGTTTAAGTCATCCTTACAGGATGTAAAAGTATATAGAGGGGCAGATATAGCTTCTGATCATCATCTTCTGTTAGCCAAACTTAAAATTAAATTGAAAAGGTATACTACAACGAATAAGGGTAGAAAGTATTTCAATGTAGGGTTTCTTAAAGAACAAGGAATTAAAGATAAATTCGCAGTCACAATATCAAACAAATACCAAGTCCTCCAACAACTAGAAAATACAATAAATATAGAAGATCATTGGAAACAGGTAAAAAATATATGGAAAGAGACATGCGAAGAAACACTGGGGAAAAGAGTACGCCAGAATAAGGCATGGATGACAGCAGAGACCCTGGATAAAATTAAAGAAAGAAAGAACAAGAAAGCAGACATAAATAAAAGCAAAACAAGAAGTAATAAAGCCAAGACACAGGAAGCTTACACAGAGGTGAACAAAGAAGTGAGAAGATGCATTAAAAGGGATAAGAGGAAATATATAGATGAATTAGCTAAAGAGGCAGAAGAAGCAGCAAATAAAGGGAATATGAAAGAACTGTACAACAGCACAAAGAAATTAGGTGGAAAATACAAACAGATCAACGCCTTTATCAAAGATAAGAAAGGAAATCTGCTTAGTAATATAAGGGAACAAATGGAGAGATGGAAGGAGCACTTTGAAGAACTTCTGAACAGACCCGGCTCAAATAATCCTCCAGATATACTACCAGCAGAAGAAGAATTACACGTTAACTGCGGAAAACCAAGCAAAGAAGAAATAATGAAAGCCATCAAACTATTAAAAGATGGTAAAGCCACAGGACCAGATGAAATTCCTTCGGAAGCCATCAAAGCAGATATTATCACCTCTACCAAGATGTTACATAATCTATTGGATAAAATTTGGGAGAGGGAAGAAATACCTAAAGACTGGAGAGAAGGTTATATGATCAAACTACCAAAGAAAGGAAGTTTACAGGAGTGCACAAATTATAGGGGAATTATGCTACTATCAGTGCCAGGAAAAATATTAGGCAGAATCATTCTGGAGAGACTAAAAGAGGCTATAGAGAAACACTTGAGAGATGAACAAGCAGGTTTTAGGAAGAACAGATCATGTGCTGATCAAATAACTACTCTACGTATAATAGTTGAACAAAGTTTAGAACTAAAATCCCCACTTTATATTGGATTCATAGATTACGAAAAGGCATTTGATAGTTTAGACAGAAGAATGCTTTGGAAGTTGCTGAGTCATTATGGAATCCCCATAAAGTTTATTAACCTGATAAAAACAATGTATGAAGGAACAAAATGTAGTGTGGTGCATGAAGGACAGCTTACAGAAGCATTTGAAATAAGAACAGGAGTAAGGCAAGGATGCCTTCTGTCTCCATTTCTCTTTCTACTGGCCATAGATTGGATTATGAAAATAACTCAAAACAACAGAAATGGGATCCAGTGGTCACTGACCAAACAACTTGATGATTTAGACTTTGCTGATGACATAGCTCTCCTATCACACAGCCACCAACAGATGCAAGATAAAATGAGTATATTAGATGAGAGATCACAACAGCTAGGACTAAAGATTAATAGAGATAAGACCAACATTATGAGAATTAATGCAGTTGGCAATAACCAAATAAAACTAGGAGAAATACCTCTACTAGACGTACAATCTTATATATATCTGGGCAGTAATATAGATAAAGAGGGAGGAACAGAAAACGATACCAAAATAAGGATATCAAAAGCAAGAGGAGCTTTCATTGCACTGGGAAACATATGGAAATCCAAAGAAATTAGGCTAAATACAAAAATACAAATTTTCAACTCCAATGTTAAGTCGGTTCTATTATATGGCTGTGAAACATGGAGAATAACAAAATTGACAATCACGAAGGTACAGACTTTCATTAATGGATGCTTGCGCAGAATAAAGGGATGGAAATGGCAGGACAAAGTCACTAACGTGGAATTATGGAAATGTACCGGTCAAATACCAGTGGATAAAGAAATACAGCGAAGACGATGGCGATGGATAGGACACACACTACGGAAACCAACTGAGAGTATTACACAACAGGCCCTTTTTTGGAATCCCCAGGGGAAAAGACAAAGAGGAAGACCAAGGAATTCTTGGAGAAGACAGATTGAAGCAGAGATGAAGATGATGGGGAAGACATGGAATGATCTTAAAAGAATTGCAAAAAACAGAACGACTTGGAAAGTGTTTGTTGAAGACCTATGCTCCACTGGGAGCTAAAAGGTAAAAGGAAAAAAAAAAGATGTGACTAAAGAGTCCGATGTTAGCACGGGATCCTCTTCACTGTAAAGAGCTACATTGTTCGTTTTATGTCTTTCCATGTGACTTTCATTATTTTACGTAAACAAGACATATGAAAGTGATTTAGTTTCTTTGCATGCCTGCAGTACACATATCAAGAATCTTTACATTTTCAAAACGTTATCAACTTTAGCTAAAGATTGATCATGCGGACATATAAAAACGTCCATTATTATTTCATTTATTCTGAATCAGAGGAGTCTAACATATTGATTACTAATCTGGGCTGAACGAACGATAGTCCATCTTTTTTCCAATAGTCATTTTCTTCTTTTAAGACATGATCTTCACATTTGCACCAAAAATCTTTGTCAATCTGTGATAGAGCAGCATATGTCAGTCCTTTTATATCGCATAGTTTAAAACTTGTATTCTCAGCTGCCACCTGCCCTTTAATTTTTGCCCAAACGAGTTCAATGGGGTTTAATTGTGGATGATAAGGGGGCAGTCTCAAGCACGTATGACCATGCTGTTGAATGATTTTGTCTATTTGGAATACTTTGGTCTTTTGCGATTTCTTAACAAGTGACAGTAATTCAGGTTTCAAAAATCCCTCGTTAAATGGAATTCCTTCCTTTCTTAGCCAAATCTTTATAACATCTTGTGTACTGGTAGATGTAGGAATTTTGTCTTCTTCTGCCACAGCGTTGTGGTACGACGCGTTGTCCATTACCAGACAGGATGGTCTGTCTAGAATTGGAAGAAGAGTATTTTCAATCCACTCTCTAAATATACGGCCATTCATCTCGGTGTGATAGTCCCTGTTGTCAGTATAATTAGAGGTGAATATAAGTTCTGCATTTTTCACCAACCCTTCTTTTCGGCTGCCTGCATGTGCCATTATAATACGCTGTCCTTTTCCAGTGGGTACACATCTTTTAATACTTCCATCTGATAACTGCCATTCCTTGGCACTTGTGTGGTGAGAATTTATCCAAGATTCATCTAGAAATACAATATCATAACCTTGGTTACGCATTTCCCGTACTTCACGTAAATATTTACTCCTCATAGAAACTAAGTGCGGCTTCTCGCAGATGACATTTCTACCACTATCGTACTTTCTAAACGTAAAACCGATGCTTCTAACAGTTCTCCATAATGTTGTTTTCGACACAACAATGTCATTTTCTGCTCTCAGTCGAATTTTCAGTTTTCTTAAAGTCACAGTTTCTTTGGAATCGAACATTTTACAAATTGCTCTTCTAATCACTTCCTTGTCAAAACTATCTACTACTTTCTTTCTTCCTAGCGTCCTAGTCTTGATTGAACTGGACACTCCGTTAGCTTTAAGCACTTGTTTGAAAAAGCGTTTGCTTATACCCAATGCGTGAATAGTTCTCTTTTCTGGCTTTGAGATGCTTCGATACAGTTTTCCACGCTTAGCTTCTATGCAAAAATATTTATACACCTTTATTGCCACTGATTGCAATGTAAGGAACTTTACTTTTATACCCATTGACTAACAGATCACAAATTTAACGAAATTACCCAATAATTAGGATACGCCGTTGCACATAAATCACAACAAAACGACAGGAAATGGGATGCACCGGATATAAAATTATAACTATGACGCGTTTTATGTGTTTTTTTAGTGCTTAAAACAGGGAAATTGGCGCGCATTACGTTCAAGATGACAAGTCCGTGGGTGCTCACTCATATGAAGCGGTAATTCCTCCAAATATATGGTTTGACCAAAATGCCTTAAATTTGTATACTTCAAATAAAGAATATTTAAAACTATACGTATGTTGGTGAGGAAATGAATGTACTTCTTGGGACCAAAAAATCACAAGACCATATGCAAAATTTCAGCATTATAGACCAAAGTGAAGTATCAAACACAGCAGACCAAGGAAGGTGAGGCACAAGTACTTTGAGTGGATTTAGGACTTTAATTAGGAGGTTAGAGGCTAAGAGTTAATCATGTCAGAAACGTGCATTAAGAATAAAAATCATCATTATCAAGTACCATGCCTGCTGGTGTAGGTGATCATGTCTCTCCACAACTTTCGATCTCGACAGTTATTTGGTTATGGTTATGGAAGGTGCCTTAAGCGCGCCTCCCAGCACCAGAGCTGGAATTTGTCAGCAACCCACAGCTGATGGCTTGCGCCAGGATCGGTGAACCAAAACCATCCAGACCCTACTCCACCTCTCCGCGGTGCCTCCAGTAACAGACTAACCTGTCTAGTCTGGCCAAGAGTGCAGGGATCGAAGAGAGAAGACAACCCGGTACTCAAAAATGTCGTGCCGAAGTCGGATGTGTTGGGGCGAAAGGCGCAAATATAACAGTTATACTGCAAACCACAACACAATGCAGACACATCCACTACGTCCTTGTAAGGGCGGATGATGAAGAGGAATATTCTAGTCTACTACGATACTCCAGAATACTTAGTCGTCGGGCGAACGCAACCAACCAACCAACCAACCAACCAACCAACCAACCAACAACCAACCAACCAACCAACCAACAAACCAACCAACCAATCAACCAACCAACCAACCAACAACCAACCAACCAACCAACCAATCAACCAACCAACCAACCAACCAACCAACCAACCAACCAACCAATCAACCAACCAACCAACCAATCAACCAATCAACCAACCAACCAACCAATCAACCAATCAACCAACCAACCAACCAACCAACCAATCAACCAATCAACCAACCAACCAACCAACCAACCAACCAACCAACCAATCAACGAAACCATCCTGCCAGCTGTTTCTTTCTTTTCTCCTTCCTTCACACTTAACTTCCTTTCTTAATTTGTTCTTCCTCTTTTCTTATTTTCTTCCCATCCCTTCTTCCTTCTTACCATTCTTTCCATCTTCCTTCTTTTCTTTATCACTTCTTTCTTCTTTCCTTCATTTTTCCTTTCCTCCTTTTTCCTTATTATTTCCTTCCTCCCTTCTGCTACCTATTTTGGTGCCTGCATGAACTGTCCTTATATTTTTCTGAGTGTATGATGCTCCACTAATTTCTATATACGTTTGCTTCAGCCACCCATCGTCATCATTTCATTAACATAGACTGATAATCCAACACAACATATGTTCTACTCAATGTCATACCAAATCTACTTTACGTCTACAGTTATTCCCTTAATTCCCATTCTCGTAATGCTATTTATTATTTGTTTCATGCCATTTCTATTTTTTAGGCTCTTCTTTTACATTTTGTTTTGTATTTACATTTATCTTTATCTTAATACCTACTTTATCTACTTATTTTTCACTCATCATCATGTGCCATACCGGTTAGCGTAGGTGATTATGTCCCTCCACAATCTTCTATCTACAGTGCATCGTATCAGTTCTGTTGTTGGCTGTTTTCCATGCCATGAAACCAAGCTGTCCAGTAGTTTCTCTCTTTGTCGTCCGCGATCTCTTTCCTTTTATTTTGCCAGTTGTAACCAAGTATTCCAATTTTCCTCTTCTCGTGATGTGCCCGAAAAATGTTGATTGTTTCTTTCTGCTGTATTTTAGGAGCTCCCTTTTTGTGTTGGCCTCTTTGAGAACTTCCTCATTTCACTACCAATCCCTTATTCCCATGTACGCTTGTATATCCGCTACCATTTTAACAACACTGGGTTAATGAATTGTTGAGATCTGCGATCTTCTTTGTTCCAAAATGAAGACCATTTGAGTAAAAACGTTCGTTTGTTTAGTCTGGTCTTATCCACAAAGCTGGAACATTCTATTTAGCAACTATTTAGTTATATCTGCTCCAGTGTTACTGTTCTTGGAGATTTTCATATAATTATCTTGATATATCCATTTAGGGACAACTCGATCGTACCTTTGTCTTTGCTTGAGGAAAAGCATTCTTATCTCCCTTTATTGGGGGATTGGCTTAAATTAAAGTTATACTGGTCATAACCTATATAATAACGCTAATATTCTCTCTATCAGCGAAAGAAGCTGGGAAAATCTGGTTGCAGATAGTAGTAGCACATGAAGAACAAAAACAATTTTTTTTAGTGGTATAACAACCGATATTCGAAGTAGAGTTGCTATTAAATTCAGAAGACAAATGCGCAGGAGAAAGGAGACGAAGCCAGGCACCATAGATACATCTTGTTCATTCTGTGGTCGGATCTGTCTATCCAATATTGACAGACTCAGCCAAGAGGGAAGCTGTTCAGTTAAACAGCATCCAACATAACAAGTAAAGAGCTCCGTCATGCCAAGTGACGTATAGGGAATATGGTGTTAGTGACCATACATTTTACAGACCTTCCGCACATTATTTTTAGGGTAGTGAGGTCGGTATAATGCTCGTGCTGCTTTACTTTCCCAGAAAAAAATCCGGTACCCATTTAAGACTGGGTGAACCCGGAAGCCATCGATCAGGATCGAACCCGACCTCTTGTCCTTTGTAATACAGTTCACTAACCACTGAGCTAGCGCTGCTAACATTCAGCATGAGACACTTATTTTTTTTCTTTAGTGCCAAACTACTGACTTATCATGACTGCTTGCTACCAACCGTCTGTCAAGACGTCGAAGGCCATATACTATATGCTGGTCATCACTTTGGCGGAAAGTAGCTAGCAACTCTTAGCTAACTACTAGAACAGAATCTGTGAACCATAAATAACCAAGATCCCACCTCCACATCGTGTCTCCAGAAATAAACTAACTATCTAACCAAACATATAAGGATCGAGTGGGGGAGGTAACTGGTTTGTTTCATTTCTTGTTAGGATCATCGAAGGCGCGCCTACCAGCACCAGAGCTGGAAGTTGTCAGCGACCCACAGCTGATGGCTTGCGCCAGGATCGGTGAACCAAAACCATCCAGACCCTGCTCCACCTCTCCGCGGTGCCTCCAGTAACAAACTAACCTGTCTAGTCTGGCCAAGAGTGCAGGGATCGAAGAGGGAAGACACCCGGTATTCAAAAATGTCATGCTGAAGTCGGATGTGTTGGGCCGAAAGGCGCAAATATAAGTTATACTGCAAACCACAACACAACGCAGACACGTCCACTACGTCCTTGTAAGGGCGGATGATGAAGAGGAATATTCTAGTCTACCACGATACTCTAGAATACTTTAGTCATCGGGCGAACGCAACCAACCAACCAATCAACCACTGCGCACCGGACAAAGTGATAGATGTTCAGGATATCCTGCTCGGGAATCTTGAGAAAATCGGAGGAGAATCCTAGGCCAAGTGCACGAAAGTAGTATATTATGGTGTAACTGGTAGGCATTCAGGCGCTAAATTAACAAAGATATATAGGGAGGCGCGCGGCGCGCCTCTCGCGCGAAATGTACACGAGAATCAAGGGGAGTTAATCGGTCGTGCGGTCGTCGTGACCCCTCGTGCGGCGGGCGCGTGGTGACCTCGCGGCGGATCGTGCGGTCGGCGTGACCCCTCGACACTCCGCGTGCCCCTCGTGATCGGTGACACGTAGTTGTTTCATTCGTTTATTGTTGATGAATGTCGGTGTTCAATGGTTGACTGGTCGTCTCGTGATGTATCGCTTATTGTTGTTAAGTTAATCGCTTATTGTTGTCAAGAATGTGGATTAATGTATTGAAAGTGGTTAAAATGTTTATGACGTGTCGATGTGGTATTTGTTGATGGTCATTGTTAGGAAAACCGCGTGGGGTATCGCTTATTGTTGTGAAGTTAAGCGCTTATTGTTGTCAAGAATGTGGTATTTTTAAAATGTTGAATGAATAATTAAAGGAGGTTATTTTAAATGTTGGAGAACCGCGTGTTGCAGTAAAGATAAATAGTAATAAAACTGAATTTACATTAAAAAATACGAAATGTTTCAAAACGTTAAGAAATATAGTTAAATGTGATAAAACTGATTTTTAAAAAATGCGAAATAATAAAAACTATGAAAAAATAAGTTAACTGTAAATGCTGACGGAAAACTGTATGTTAAGTAAAGAAATTGGAATGACACGGCAGCTTTTGTTGACTGGGCGGCTAGTGGTACTTGATGATGGCTATTGTTAGGAAAAATCGCTTATTATTGTCAAGGAATCGTGGTGGTATTGTTGTCGACGAATATTGGTCATTGTTAGGAAAAATATGCTGACGGTCATTGTTAGGCATGTGACTGAAACTGCGTGTTTAGACTTAAAGTTAGGTAGAGGCATGTGACTAGGGGTGGTATTGTTGTTATTTTAAATACTGGTAAAGTAACTAAAGAATTTGGTTAAATGATGGTGTATTGTTGTGAAGTTGATAGTCGCGCTGGACTACGGTATTGTTGTCAAGAATATGCTGACTGAAAATATAGTAAAGTTAGATGACGCGGTAGGTTATTTTAAATGTTGGAAAACCACGTGTTATAATAAAGTTAAATAGTAATAAAACTGCATTTACATTAAAATATACGAAAATTTTCATTTTCAAAAATGAAATGCTCGCGGTATAATAAAATATTACTCTAAATTAAATTTGAATGAACGCGAAATAATAAAATATTATACTTAAAAAAACTTTAAGAAATGATGTTTCAAAACGAAAAAATTAAAGTTGAATGAGTGCGAAATAATAAAATATTATCTCTAATCATTGTGTGTAGACTCGCCTGTTTGTTCGAACATAAACTAAACATTACACCCCTATCAACGGTCTTAAAAAGATACTTTAAACAAACACCCGGAACCGAAATGGCGTCTTTAAAACAGTCCACACCCCGCTCCCCATAAAAGCGAACCTGTTGTGCTAAGGCTTCTAAGAAGGTGACTACATCTTGGTTGTTGTACCAAACCAAAAAGTCCCTAAGGGTCGTCATCTTATTGTCCTGCCAGACCTTTCTGCACAGAGCGTACTCCGCGCCTTGGAAATGTTGGCATTTTTTAGTTTGGAAAAGAACGCTTCGTGTGAGGGTAACTGCGTCTCATTCAACTTTTTGGGGTCGTCTATATATTCATAACAAAAGTAACCCTTTATCTCGCTAATATTATAAGCTGCCAAGTACTTGCTATAACTAAACCCTGGGGCTAGATAATTTATGATATCTAGGAACTTTAGCTTCTGCGTTGCAATACACATAAAGTTATTGTTTCTTTTAACTATAAACTTGAACGGTTTTGGTACTTTGTAGTCTACTTCCATTTTATCTTCCTCTTCTTCGTTAACCTCGGTTTCTTCTTCTTCTTCCATACTATCGCCTTCTTCGCCCATTTGTGCAGCGGCATCCGTGAAGTGTCTTATTAAATAAGGTTTAATGATGTTGACGTCATATTTCCCTGAGTTAAACCCTATCACTGGAAGCTCTTTTAAATACTCATCAAACCTAACTATTATCTTGTCTTTATTTAGATCATGGAGTTGAGTAAAAATACTTTCAAACCGATCTCGCAACAACGAGTATGCCTTATCTGCTATACTAGTAAGATAATCAACCATCTGACTAACTAGAACCTGTGGGTCACCCTTTGTTATGAAGCATTTTGGTGCCTCCCACCCTGGGACATTTGACGCTATAGAACAGGAGAGGGGTACGTGTTTAGCTACAAAGGTAGTCGAGTGCGTCTCTTGGGGAACATTCCTACTATCAAAGTAACATTCATAATCGAATGTCGCCCTGAATGGGTAAATAAAAGACTCTGGAGTACTTATCCCTTCAGCGCTGATCGCGTCCCATACACTTTCAGGTGAAGAGTAAACCCCACCCTTATATGTCTCCACAGTAACATCCCCATTACAAGTTTTTTCGTGCCTATCCATACGCCAAAACTCTTTCCACAATTTCCACAAGAAAAGCTTTTACTAGCCCTGGAAAGATCGTTTATATAAAAGAAGTGGATTTTGTAAAGTAAAAGACGGAGAGTTTCGCTATAACTACTGGCGCTTCTCAGAACAATACGCAAGGCTTGGTCAGAATCAAACTCAAAAATATCTATATTTATTGAAAAACAATTTTCTAAGAGAGAAATTTCGGCAAGAGTTACACCATTCTGCCCTTACCTCCTAAGTTTCTGCCCTTACCTCCTAGGTTTCTACCCTTGCCTCTTAGGTTTCTACCCTTGCCTACTAGGTTTCTACCCTTGCCTCTTAGGTTTCTGCCCTTGCCTCTTAGGTTTCTACCCTTGCCTACTAGGTTTCACCTATATTTTAAATGTTCTTTCATTTAAAATAAGTTTCGCGTTCATTTTAAATTTAAATAAATTTCCCCTTCATTTAAGTATTTAACATGAACTTTAATTTTAGAAAATTTTAAATTGAAATATAATTTCTTAACATTTCTTTTTATTTAAGAAAATTTTATTATTTCGCACTCATTCAACTTTAATTTTTTCGTTTTGAAACATAATTTCTTAAAGTTTTTTAAGTATATTATTTTATTATTTCGCGTTCATTCAAATTTAATTTAGAGTAATATTTTATTATACCGCGAGCATTTAATTTTTGAAAATGAAAATTTTCGTATATTTTAATGTAAATGCAGTTTTATTACTATTTAACTTTATTATAACACGTGGTTTTCCAACATTTAAAATAACCTACCGCGTCATCTAACTTTACTATATTTTCAGTCAGCATATTCTTGACAACAATACCGTAGTCCAGCGCGACTATCAACTTCACAACAATACACCATCATTTAACCAAATTCTTTAGTTACTTTACCAGTATTTAAAATAACAACAATACCACCCCTAGTCACATGCCTCTACCTAACTTTAAGTCTAAACACGCAGTTTCAGTCACATGCCTAACAATGACCGTCAGCATATTTTTCCTAACAATGACCAATATTCGTCGACAACAATACCACCACGATTCCTTGACAATAATAAGCGATTTTTCCTAACAATAGCCATCATCAAGTACCACTATCCGCCCAGTCAACAAAAGCTGCCGTGTCATTCCAATTTCTTTACTTAACATACAGTTTTCCGTCAGCATTTACAGTTAACTTATTTTTCATAGTTTTTATTATTTCGCATTTTTTAAAAATCAGTTTTATCACATTTAACTATATTTCTTAACGTTTTGAAACATTTCGTATTTTTAAATGTAAATTCAGTTTTATTACTATTTATCTTTACTGCAACACGCGGTTCTCCAACATTTAAAATAACCTCCTTTAATTATTCATTCAACATTTTAAAAATACCACATTCTTGACAACAATAAGCGCTTAACTTCACAACAATAAGCGATACCCCACGCGGTTTTCCTAACAATGACCATCAACAAATACCACATCGACACGTCATAAACATTTTAACCACTTTCAATACATTAGTCCACATTCTTGACAACAATAAGCGATTAACTTAACAACAATAAGCGATACATCACGAGACGATCAGTCAACCATTGAACACCGACATTCATCAACAATAAACGAATGAAACAACTACGTGTCACCGATCACGAGGGGCACGCGGAGCGTCGAGGGGTCACGCCGACCGCACGATCCGCCGCGAGGTCACCACGCGCCCGCCGCACGAGGGGTCACGACGACCGCACGACCGATTAACTCCCCTTGATTCTCGTGTACATTTCGCGCGAGAGGCGCGCCGCGCGCCTCCCTATATATCTTTGTTAATTTAGCGCCTGAATGCCTACCAGTTACACCATAATATACTACTCACGAACTCCATAGCACGGCCTGGGATCCAGGTTGTGGCTAGTGTTTTTTTTCTTTTCTGCCAATATTGCCTGTGGGCGGCCATATTTATGGCCTACTGTCTTCGATTCTAACTGCCAATGGATCTTTAACATGCGCGGGTGCAAACGGGACCTCCTGTTTGTTGCCGTTATCCGAGAGAGCTAAACATGGGATCTCACAGAGATCAGGAGAGGGTGACGTCATAAAGAAAACACGATGAATTTTTCCTGTTTTTGAAAAAAATCATCACCGCATCTGGTGGGCTTTGAACCAGGGTCAGGAGGGACGGGTTGGTCTCGAGAAAGACGTCGGCCTCGAGACAGAGAGGTTGTGGGTTCAAATCCCGGCTTTAGCATTTGAGATTTTTTATTTATGATTTCTCTCTGTGGCAACCACTCCTGGTCTCTGCAACGAGGCCCAGCTTGAAACGTCAATTACTCATGCACGGAAAAAAATATGAGTACCTCCAAAGACGGAGTTATCTGCATGTGCGGCGTGGGACCCCTGTGCACGCAGCTGCCAGGGAAAAATGGATTAACATGCAAAATTCAGTTTCCTAGTCTCTAGGGACTTCGTTAGCGGTAAACCTGGCGAACGTAAAAAAAAAAAAAAAGACCAGACTCATAACCATATCATGATATATGGGTACAGATAACTGATTAAAGTTTAATTTTCGCCACAATTTTTAAAATAATAATTGTGATCCTAAAAGGCATAATTTGATGTCGAATCGGTAATGGTTTGCCGAGGAGAGGCAAATTAAATTATATGTAAGGTTCCCCCCCCCCCCATTTATAAGACTTTGTTTGTCTGATGTACAAGTCTGTCCTTAAAATAGATGGGAGGAATGTTATTTTTGCGTTCCTCCGACCACTGTTTCTCTTCACTTATAATCATTTATAGAAGCTAAAAATGGGCTCAGTTCTGTTGTTGGGGGACTAGGTGGTCTAGAAGTAAGACGTAGGCCTCTACACAGGAAGGTTCGATGTTCAAATCATGTCATAGGCGGTATAATTTTTCACTTCGAATCATCATGGCTTTACCCTCCCCTTGTCTCTGGGTAGTGAGATCTCAAGTCTAGCCTTCTCGGAAAACGGTGAAAAACAGGAGATCCCGTGTGCACGTCATAGACCCCCTGGTAGTTACAATTAGAAAAGAGTAGGCGAAAAATGACCGAGGAAAATTTTAAAGAAAAGGCAAACAAAAAACTACCCATGGGGAAGACGGATGTGCCGGGCCTAAAGGCGCAAATATCACGGATCTACCATAAACTAGCGACACAACATATACATGGCCACTTAATGGGTGAGCTTTAAGAAGAAAGAGAGTTGTGTCGTTGTTTGCTGCACACTGTGATATATGTGCCTTTCGACCCAACACATCCGATTTCAACATGACATTTTAGAGTACAGAGTTGCCTTCCTTTTTCGATTCCATTGTTTGGCTATAATACTTTGTCTGTTTGAAAAGTCATAATATGGAGGTGAAGTAGAATCTTGGTCATGTCTGTTTCACTGATCCGGTCGTATGCAGTCAGTTATATGTTACAGACAACTTTCTGCCCAGGTGCTGCTTGGCGTAATGCTCCCTTACCTGATACTTTAAGTTCTATAATTGCGTGAGTCAGGTACAAATTTACAGCTAGGTTGATGTAGTCAAGGAGTGAACCATGTATTAAAGGATTAGTTATTTACTCAATGTTACCATGTTCTCATGAAGACTCTCAGTGTAGAGAGTATGTGAGAGAGAGGAGGTAGAGAAATAGAAGGAAGTAGAGGAAGGGAAGAAAGATAGTAGAAAGAAAGACAAGATAAAGGTAAAGTACGAGATTTGAATCGGCGTCTTAGCACGTGAGTTTCACTCATATGTGCTCGACCACCTATCCAGAAGTGTTCGGAGACTTCTGGATAGTGTCGCTTCAAGCATCGAAAAGCACGATGCGAGGCGACATTCCTCACCCTCCCAGAATATTACCCTGGTACCCATTTCTGCCGGGAGCAGCGATAGCTCAGTGGTTAGTGAACTGGACTACAAAAGACAAGACGTCGGGTTCGATCCCAACCGACGGCTTCCGGGTTCACCCAGCCTTTTATGGGTACCGGATTTTTTTCTTCGAAAGTAAAGCGGCACGGACGTAATACCGACCACATTATCCCAAAAAAACATGTGCCGAAAGTCTGTAAAATTTATGGTCACTAACACCATATTCCCTATACGCCACTTGGCGTGACGGGGGCACTTGACTTTTTTCTTTTATTATTTCTGCCAGCGGCTGGGTCGACCGCGGGGGTAATTTTTTCCAACCACGAGCACAATTCACACTGCTTTCAGCGGGAATCGAACACATTTGTCCGAACGTCGGTAACCTAGTCGGGTAGAAGGAAAATAAAGAATGAATAAGCGTGAAGAAAAAAAAAAGAAATAGAGGGATTAGCGAAAGAGCGTCTGAGAAGTAGGAAAGAATTAAGGACAAAAGGAAGAAAGGATGGCCAAAGGATGGAGAAAGAAAGGAATAGGCATATGTAGAATCACCGTATTCAAATCAAGGCAGCTCCTTCTCATACTTTAAGCCATCCACTTTTTATCTAATACCTACTCACTTTCTTTCCCTCTTTCTCTCTCTCTCTCTCTCTCTCCTTTTCTTTCTTTCTCTCTCTCTCCTTTTCTTTCTTTCTCTGTCTGTCGTATTTCAGTTATTATAGACCTACTCAAACCACACCAAACAGATATAGTGCGCTTCAGTTTATTTCATATTTGACAACTGAGGAACCGCATCCCATCTTACAATACTTCTGAATGAACATCATTGGCTTCTAGATCAACCTTTCTCTGTACGTTTGCTGCTTTATCGAAAATGATCTTCAAATCATTCAAGTCCAGAAGTTGGACCATCGGTGGACCATCATGTTTATGTCTGAAGTTCTTTGATCTTGAAAATCGCTTTCGCTTTTCTGAGAGAGTTTGTGAATCTCGGTTTTCTGGCAGAGTTTCTGAATCTGGTTTTACGGACACAGTTTGTGAATTTTGTTTTGCTGACTGAGTTTGTGAATCTTGATTTTCTGGCACAGTTTGTTTATCTCGTTTATCTGACAATGTTTGTGAGTCTCGTTTATCTGACAGTGTTTGTTTATCTCGTTTATCTGACACTGTTTGTGAGTCTCGTTTATCTGACAATGTTTGTGAGTCTCGTTTATCTGACAATGTTTGTGAGTCTCGTTTATCTGACAGTGTTTGTTTATCTCGTTTATCTGACACTGTTTGTTTATCTCGTTTATCTGACAGTGTTTGTTTATCTCGTTTATCTGACAATGTTTGTGAGTCTCGTTTATCTGACAATGTTTGTGAGTCTCGTTTATCTGACAATGTTTGTGAGTCTCGTTTATCTGACAATGTTTGTAAGTCTCGTTTATCTGACAATGTTTGTGAGTCTCGTTTATCTGACAATGTTTGTGAGTCTCGTTTATCTGACAATGTTTGCAAGTCTCTTATATTCCACTTATCGTCGGCATCTCTTTTATATTGTAGAATGTGTGCATCTTCTTGGTTGAACTTCCTTGACCTTCGTCTGTGGTGTGACCTTGAACTTTTTCCCCGGTCACAAACGTTAACTTCTGACCGGTTATATATGCCAGGTTGCGGTGTAAATAATAAACAACCTCTCTCTAGATATCTGCGTTCTTGACTGTTGGACAGATGTGATGATGCAATTGAGGCCAAATTCATTTTTCTTTGGCTTGAATCTACACCTAGGTCACTGTAGCTAGTTTTTGGCGTGCAAATCGAAAGCTCAGATCCTAGTTGTGGAAGGGTGTTGGGATTGACATTACCGGAAGTAGTTTTACAATCTGAAATGTCTTCACTGCTGACAGAGATATTGACTTTAGAGTCTGAGCGACGAGGAGAGACAGACCCAAGCCGCTGGATGTGACCAGAATCGTTGAAGCTGAGACTCCTTTCTGAGCACCGCTTGGCAAATTTCTGGAAAGCAGGAAATTCATTATCTTTAAACTCGTTCAGCCTCATCAAAGATGCTCTGTTCGGACTTTGTGAAAGATTTAAGTCTTGGTCGCTATGAAACGGGTCTGGAGATTTCAGTCTTGGACTTCTGCTGCCGCTTGATCTCCTCGATGAACAAGCAGAGAACTGGGTTGACTTGAAGCTAATGTCTGATTGGGAAAGGGCTGGTGGCCATTGAATGCTCACAAGACTTGTTGGTAAGGGCACTTGAAGCGAGTTTTTCGTGGATAATTTCTCAGTTCGAGAATTAGGATCTGGAGACCGAGACCTATCAACATTTGACAAGACTGACAGATTTCCTTTGACAGATACGACTTTTGGTGATGATTTGCCGTCTGTGTAGCAATTTCGCTGTGAATTCGTTTTTACATTTTCATTTGTTGAAATATGACAACTATTAGATGACTCGTTGTTGTTAGTGTCATTCTTTGTTTTTGATTGGCTGTTGATTTTGTTGGGCGTGTCTTTGCATTTTTTAGGCGTTTCTTTAAAAGATGATTTTGAAATTGTTTGAGATTCTTGTGGGAATAGTTTATTGTAGTGTTCGATTATACTGTCCAAAGATTTGCACGACGAGATTGACGATCTTGTAGAGGTAGCTTGTGGTCGTGAAGCAGTTTCCATTCGTGACTGTGGTGGGGTCGGTATTGAATGCAGCAGCGTCCAGCTCTTGACAGTGACAGTCACTGGTCTAAGAGACGCTCGACTTGCTGCGTCATTTCGTACCACTCTCGCCCATTTGTTGTAATAATCAGCTTCATATGGAACAGCTTCTATGATTGGCTCGTCTAATGAGGGTAACGCCCCCAGAAGATCAGTCACTGATTGGATATCGCTAACCCGTTGACGGCTTTGATCTTTCAATGTATGAGTCACGCTTACGAAACTATCAATTTCAATAACCCTGTAAGTCACACTGTCAGCTGCAGGCTTCATTCCTAAACAAAAAGTCTTATTTATGATCTTTACTTCAACAATCGATTGCAGTTAATATTATTAGTAGCTGTGTTAATATAGATTAAGAAGATGTTTTAAAAAGCTTACAAAATATGTTTTTATAATCGTTTAAGTGAGGTTTGGGACAAATGCAGATTTATATTATTTCTCTACAAAGTTCAAATAAGAATGAAAATATTAACAGTTTAGCCCTGTCTACCCATTTAACATCAAACATTTGCATTGTCTTTGTCAATGATCGTAACATAAGAATCTAAATTAGCTGCACTTCTAGTTTTCAACTTCCTATATAATATGTCTCGGAACTGTTGAAGTCCTAAAAGTTTGTCTGAACGCATTCCGGACCGTTCAGGCTAAAACAAAAGTTTGCTTATAATTATTAAGAGCTTGTCAAAGACAAACCCAGCAAAAAGCTGGCAATGAATGTGGAATGAAAGCAGACGATCCTACTGAGACAGGTTGCCCACTTTCTACGGTCACAAATTGAGCAACGACAGAGCAGTATCTCGCGAGATCTTCACGTGCTTGATGTATTTATCATATTCAACAGGAAGACTTCACCACAAGTTTGCCAAGCGCAGTCCAACAGGAAGACTTCACCACAAGTTTGCCAAGCGCAGTCCAACAGGAAGACTTCACCACAAGTTTGCCAAACGCAGTCCAACAGGAAGAGACTTCGCCACAAGTTTGCCAAGCACAGTACAACAGGAAGAGACTTCACCACAAGTTTGCCAAACGCAGTCCAACAGGAAGAGACTTCACCACAAGTTTGCCAAGCGCAGTCCAACAGGAAGACTTCACCACAAGTTTGCCAAACGCAGTCCAACAGGAAGACTTCACCACAAGTTTGCCAAGCGCAGTCCAACAGGAAGAGACTTCACCACAAGTTTGCCAAGCGCAGTCCAACAGGAAGAGACTTCACCACAAGTTTGCCAAACGCAGTCCAACAGGAAGAGACTTCACCACAAGTTTGCCAAACGCAGTCCAACAGGAAGAGACTTCAACACAAGTTTGCCAAACGCAGTCCAACAGGAAGACTTCACCACAAGTTTGCCAAACGCAGTCCAACAGGAAGAGACTTCACCACAAATTTGCCAAACGCAGTCCAACAGGAAGAGACTTCACCACAAGTTTGCCAAGCGCAGTCCAACAGGAAAAGACTTCACCACAAGTTTGCCAAACGCAGTCCAACAGGAAGAGACTTCACCACTAGTTTGCCAAGTGCAGTCCAACAGGAAGAGACTTCACCACAAGTTTGCCAAACGCAGTCCAACAGGAAGAGACTTCACCACAAGTTTGCCAAACGCAGTCCAACAGGAAGACTTCACCACAAGTTTGCCAAACGCAGTCCAACAGGAAGAGACTTCACCACAAGTTTGCCAAACGCAGTCCAACAGGAAGAGACTTCACCACAAGTTTGCCAAACGCAGTCCAACAGGAAGAGACTTCACCACAAGTTTGCCAAGCGCAGTCCAACAGGAAGAGACTTCACCACAAGTTTGCCAAACGCAGTCCAACAGGAAGAGACTTCACCACAAGTTTGCCAAACGCAGTCCAACAGGAAGAGACTTCACCACAAGTTTGCCAAACGCAGTCCAACAGGAAGACTTCACCACAAGTTTGCCAAGCGCAGTCCAACAGGAAGAGACTTCACCACAAGTTTGCCAAGCGCAGTCCAACAGGAAAAGACTTCACCACAAGTTTGCCAAGCGCAGTCCAACAGGAAAAGACTTCACCGCAAGTTTGCCAAACGCAGTCCAACAGGAAGAGACTTCACCACAAGTTTGCCAAGCGCAGTCCAACAGGAAGAGACTTCACCACAAGTTTTCCAAACGCAGTCCAACAGGAAGACTTCACCACAAGTTTGCCAAACGCAGTCTAACAGGAAGAGACTTCACCACAAGTTTGCCAAGCGCAGTCCAACAGGAAGAGACTTCACCACAAGTTTGCCAAACGCAGTCCAACAGGAAGACACTTCACCACAAGTTTGCCAAGCGCAGTCCAACAGGAAGACACTTCACCACAAGTTTGCCAAACGCAGTCCAACAATTGTTAATTTCCAAGAAAGTTTGTCGGTTTCAGCATGGCGTAGGAGCGGTGTTCGACCAGAGTAACATATCCCCGCAAATACTTCAAGACTTCTCAACATCCGATGCATGATCAACGACGAACAAAATCTTCATTTCCTTTTGTACCCTTTCATGTGTTAGGGGAGATATAAAGCCCTGGCTCTCGCTCTTATGGTAGCTTTAACCATTGCCAATTGATGTTGCTGTATCGTTTCTTTGATGTTGTCGGTCTATTGAACTCAGTTTTGGAAACAGATTTAGATGTTGCCGTTCTGGCAAAATAATATCTGCGGGAAAATACAACAACTTATTAGTTTGAGATTTTTTTTTTAATTGAATTAAATTAAAATGTTTAATTGACACGTCACGCCCGGTTGCGTCATATTGTGTATATCCATTTAAAAAATCATAAACACATTAATTAAGCGTACACATGACCTAACTGGACAAAATGTTGTAAACACGTCATATACGCCTCCTAACTGGGCATCATCATCATCGTCATCATCAAATATTATGACTGCTGGCGTAGGTGATCATGTCTCTCCCCAACTTTCGATTTCGATTGTTATTGATCATTTCTATTGTTGACCTTCTGCCAAGCCATTCTCTTAAGTTGTTTGGTATTTTTTTCTCTTTGCTTCCCTCTATCTCTTCATCCCTCAAATTTCCCAGTTGTTACAATGTATTCCAGCTGTTCTCTTCTCATTACATGGCCAAAAAGGATGATTGTTTCTTCCTAATATTGGAAATTAGCTCTCTTTTTGCTTTTACCTCCTTCAGAACATTTTCATTACTCTTCATAGCTGTCCTTGGTATTCTCAACATTCTTCTGTAAAACCACATTACTACAGCCTCCAGTGATTTTCTTGTCTGTTGTCCTATTGTTCACGATTCACATCCAAATGTTAAGAATGGCTCCACATAGCATTTATAACTTTTTTTCTTGTTTCTATTGTCAAAAATAGATTGCACAGTATCTTCCTAATTTTTTGGAAAGCTGTTTTTTCCTGAGCCATTATGCATCTCACCTGTTGTACATCTACCATCTAAGGTCAACATTGTTCCGAGATATTTAAATTCATTTACTTGTTTAAATATTGTTCCACTTGTCTTTATTGTGCATTGCGTGATGTCGTTTTCTTTGTTGCTACTATTACTTATGTCTTGTTACTATTAAGGCTGAGTCCTTTATTTTTGCTTTCCTTCACTATAATATCTAATATTTCTTGTAGCTCATTTTCACTCTTTGTGATGAAGACTGTATTATTAACATAGTAAAAGTAAAGAGCCCCGTCACGCCAAGTGGCGTTTAGGGAATATGGTGTCAGTGACCATACATTTTACAGACCTTCAGCATATGATTTTTGGGGTAATCTAGTCGAAATTACGCCCGTGCAGCTTTACTATCCCAGAAAAAAAATCCGGTACCAATTTAAGGCTGGGTGAACCCGGAAGCCGTCGGTTGTGATCGAACCCTACCCCTTATCTTTTGTAGTCCAGTTCACTAACCACTGAGCTAACGCAGCTCCCGTATCATTTAGCATACGTTATATTATTTATATTATGACCTCCAACTGTTATTCCAGGCATGCCACGTATAGATCTTAAAATAATCCCACTAAACATATAAATAAATCTGGTGACAGCACACACATTTGCCTAACACCCTATTTTATTTGTTGAAATATTCCTAATTGATTTCCAGCATATATGACCGCTGTCTGTGTTATTTTATTTTTATTTATTTATTTATTTATTTTTTTGCCAGTACATCTGGCAACAAACTAGACAGGATGTTGTAAACATAATTTACATCTGCTAACTGGACAAGATGTTGTAAACAAGTCACATACATCTATCAACTGGGCCATACTACAGATCAGGAAATTGAAAGGATAATCAGGCAACAGCGAGGTTTCATACCCCTAGACCATCGCTAATTCTTTAACGCAGGGGACCAACTCGTCTTAATTTTCTTCTTCATGTTCTTGTTCCTCTTCTAAACATATATTAGTTTAGTTTAGTTTAGTTTAGTTTAGTTTAGTTTAGTTTAGTTTAGTTTAGTTTAGTTTAGTTTAGTTTAGTTTAGTTTTAGTCGACGGATCATCCTCACTCACGTCCGACACGTCAATATGTGCTCAGGTCTTCTCCCCAGTAGGCGTGGAGACTGACTACTCCAGTTCTGTGTTGATTTGATATTCTTTTTGTGTCTTCCTAGCACTCCTTTCTGGCATATCCTATTTTGTCCTGATGTTCACACAGTCTGGATATGGTTGTACATTCATGATCATTGACTGAATCACTATCTTACCCTACCTCCCTCAGGACATTCAGAATGTCATCCTGGTCCATTGCACGTCAGCCTAAAGTAAAAAAAAAATAGTAAAGTACCCCCGTCACGCCAAGTGGCGTATAGGAGAATATGGTGTTAGTGACCATACTTTTTACAGACCTTCAGCACACCCTACCTCTTGTCCTATGTAGTCCAGTTCACTAACCACTGAGCTGTCGCGGCTCCCACTTCAGCCTAAGTAAGACATAATTGTGACCAAACCAATAAATTAATTCAGGAGTTGAAAAGTTAATAATGAAGGGTGTCCCGGTTTTTTGTTTTAATTTAGTAATTGTGGTGATATACTAAACTTTACAGTGCTGTGCGACAGCGTTTGGGTGTGGGAGGGG
>JAVIAB010000008.1:16902181-17009681 GCA_032433765.1 Megaustenia siamemsis
TTATGTAGTCTTTTTTTTCGATGTTGTACGCAGAAGTAAATTCAACAATTGTTATGACGTCATCTGCAGTCTCTTGTAGCAACGTAATGGCACTTCACCATTCCGTGACGTACCGAACATTGTTATCATCGCCGACAGTTAATAAATACTATATTTAAACAAGAAAATACGAAAGGATTACAAGAAATATATAATTAAGGATAAAACTACATTTAAAACATCTCCCTATTTCTGGAACGTGCCGGGAGTTTTCTTTGGGCCGGAGATTAAAGGATGCTTACCCAGTGCAGTCACCATAGGGTGCTTAAGTCGACGTTTTTAATTGCAACCTATGAATCAAAAAAAGTTATAGAAATGATGTGTTTACTTGAGATCCTAGAATTATGTAGATATCATATTGCGAACGAGGAAGTTCGTGAAGTGATTACCAATAACATAACGCAACACGAAGATCTAACAGTTTCATGACAAAAATACAATATGTTGGTAGGGCATGTCAGAATCGCAGTGTCAAGTCAGCTGAAGGTTCTACTTTATGAATTCTGAGCCAGCGCTACGGTGTTCGTGCATCTGGCTGTGATCGTTAGAGTGAATCAAGCGTTGTGGGTGCATCCATTGTTGACAATTTTGTGCATGCTGCGAAATAATGATGGACTATCGTATATACCTAACCTTACGCTCGAAAGCAAATGTGAGATGATGAAGATTTCGATGCTCTTTGTAAGTCTACAGCTGGATCTTCATGTTAGTCAAGTGGATTGTTGCCTAAACTCAGGAGAGCTACAAGGAGAACGGTGTAGGACTTGTGAACCTGATGATAGTTTCACATTGCGGGATTTGCTAGGGAGTAATCTGAGCGCTTATGAACATTTATTCGATATACAATGAGGATAATCCCACGACTAATAAACTAACTAATCCAACACAAAGATCTTCTACGGAGGAAGTTAGTAAAATGAATACCAGTAACTTAATACAACACAAAGATCTTCTACGGAGAAAGTTAGTAAAATGAATACCAGTAACTTAATACAACACAAAGATCTTCTAAGGAGAAAGTTAGTAAAATGAATACCAGTAACTTAATACAACACAAAGATCTTCTAAGGAGAAAGTTAGTAAAATGAATACCAGTAACTTAATACAACACAAAGATCTTCTAAGGAGAAAGTTAGTAAAATGAATACCAGTAACTTAATACAACACAAAGATGAATTTCTTCGTTGCTATTATCTCCATAAACTCGGCAAATTTCACATCCTACCACGCTTTGCGCTATGTTTTACGCTCGACGATTCAACGTATTTATTTTTTTCGCCTGTGTTCTTGAAAAGTTTCACGTGAGAGCTGATGTTCAGAGCTCTTGTATTTCGATGTCCGAAATGTCATCATTATAAAATGTCATTCTTCATAATAATGCTGTAAATACCAGAGAAAGCTAATATATATGTAACGAGAATATTCTTAAAGCGGGTCAAAGCAAAAAGAAAATGCATTACTTTCACGAGAAAACAATCACTGTTTTTGGCCAAGCAGTGAGTAGGCACAGCTGGGATATATGGTGATAGCTGATACAATTTAGGAGAGAAGAAATCAAGGAAATAAAAAAATATTAGACAAGTTAAGAGTAAGGTTTAGTTTGAAATCAAGGACATAACTGATGACAACTGTAGAGATTTAAATACCTAGGAAGTCTAGTGACAAACGACAATTCACAAACAGCAGAGATAGACTCAAGATGCAACAAAGCTTATAAAATCATTGGATAGCTATTACCACTATTGTCTAATAAGGAAATAACTCTAGAGGCAAAATGGGGACTCTATAATACAATCTTCATCCCAAAGTTGCGCTACAAATGGCAGTCCTGGACCCTAGATGCAAGAACAACAAGAAAAATAACCTTTACTGAGATGAAATGTGTTAGACGAATGACAGGAAACAGTCTAAGAGATAAGATCAGAAATGAAGAAATGAGAAAAAAGCTAGGAATAGCCCCCGCCATAGAATATCTGGTGGAATGAAGTAGTAAAATCAGCAGTGAAACACAAGAAAGAAAAGTATAAAACGTGGCAGAAGACAGAAATAACAGAAGACTACAATCACTATAGACAAGCCAGAAATGATAGCAAAAAGATCCTAGAACAAACAAAAGCAGACTCTTGGAAAGAATTTGGTGAAGAATTAGCAAAAACGTGTAGAGAATAATCAAGAGAATTTTTTCAAAAGTGTAAAAGCAATGAGAGTAAAAATAATGATTATAACCCAACCACTATAATAAACGACAAGAACGGTAGACCAATCAGCAGCAGGAAAAACATAATAATCAGATGGAGAGAATACTTTCAGGAACTAATAAATCAGGGAAATACAAACGGAAATACAGTTTAAACATAGGCAGTATGATGAACAGGAACCGAATATACTTAAAGCAAAAGTAGAATGGGCATGGAAGCAGAATAAAAAGAACAAAGCAGCTGGTATAGATGGAATAACAACAGAAATGCTACTAGCCTGTAAGGAAACAGCTATAGATTGGCTTAATATAATATTCAATATGGCTTGGAAAGAAAGAAAAGCCCCAGACAATTGGCAAAAAGCTATCATTGTCCCATTTTGGAAGAATAAAGGAAGCAAAAGGGAGTGTGAAATGTACAGAGTAATATCCCTATTGAGTCAAGTTGGTAAAATGTTTGCTAAAATATTGGAGAGGAGAGTAAAATACATAATAGAACCTCAATTAAGTAATAATCAATTCGGATTCAGAAAAAGCAAAAGCTGTACTGATGCTATATTTACATTGAGACAACTATGTGAAAAAAAACAATAGAATATGGCAGAAACCTAAATATAGTGTTTATAGATCAGGAAAAAGCGTTTGACCGTGTGGACAGGAACAAACTTTGGCAAACTCTAGAAACCTACGGTGTAGCAGGACAACTACTAGATAATATAATAGCATTATATAAAAACAGTCAAAGTGCCGTTAGAACATCGGAAGGTCTGTCAGGAAGGTTTCAGCTTACAACAGGTGTAAGACAAGGAGGCGTCCTCTCACCACTCCTCTTCATCATATATATGGACAAAATAAATCAGGAAACAACCAACAATAAGGACAAATCAAATAATAACACAGAGGTTGAAAACTCCAACATCATTGAGCTACTCTTCGCAGATGACCAATGCCTAATAAATGAGGATGAAAACCTGCTACAACAGCATTTAACATCTCTAGATAAAAGCTGCACAGACTACAGTATGAAAATTAACACAGCAAAAACAAAGGCTATGAGAATAAGCAAATTAAGACACACATTAAACATTAAGATCAAAGATAAAGAAATAAAACAAGTAGAGGAATTCAAGTATTTGGGCACAATGTTCACAGAAGATGGAAAACTAGACAGAGAAATTGACATGAGAATACAAAAAGCAAATGCTGTCACATACCAGCTTTCACCATTGCTAAGACATCCAAACATTTCTATGCCAGCTAAACAACAAATGATAAATAACATTATCATACCAACTTTGTACTATGAAAGTCAAACATGGACCCTTTTTAAATCACATTTAAGAAAGATCAATACATGTGAGATGCGATGCTTGAGAAAAGTAACAAACAACGCAAAAAGAGATAGAATACCAAATGAAACCATAAGAAAAATGGTAGGAACAAAACCCTGCCAAGAATATATAGAACATCAACAACTTAAATGGTTTAGCCACCTGGTCAGAATGAATCCTTACCAATCACCATCAAGTGCGTTCTTCTTGAGAATGCATGGGAAAAGACTAAGAGGAAGACCCAGAAGAAGATGGATAGATGCAGTGATAGAGACATGTAACAACAAAGGAAAATCACTAATTCAGACAGTTCGAGCAGCTCAAGAACGACAAATGATATAAACCACGACACCTTTTAGGTATCAGCGAAAAGGGAAAAGAAGAAGATAGAATATACACAGAAACAAAGGATAAAATGGTTTGGCCACGTGACAAGACAGAAAGATAAAAACAGCACAGAACGAGCCTTCAATAAACGATGCGAGAACACCAGACCCAAGGACCGACCGCGAAAAACGATGGATTGACAGAATATTAGAAGTACTATGAAACATAACAGCAACAGAGGCGAACAGAAGATCAAAAGACCGCAAATTATATCTCCCTTCGACGCTGAAAGGCAAATGAAGAAGGAAAGAAGAAGAACTGTAAAAAAAAAAGAAAGTTGTAGAAGGGCATTATCATCTACGCCAGCAGGCCCGGTAATTGATGATAAATATGAAGATGTTTCCTTAGGAAAAAGACCACTAAAATAATCGTTCCCTCGACACTAAAAGGCAAGTAAGAAAGAAAAGAAGAAGAAAAATAAGATGTTTGCCATCATGCTACAGCTAACATGCAATTGCCACAAATATAGCAGCACATTGCATTTTGTTTGTTATATAAAGTAATAAATGTCGTTTACTGCTTGTCTAATCCATATTTTAGAAAGTCTTCCACGCCACGTTCTGTTCTTTTATTTGAGTGCTAATATGTGTTCCGGGAATTAGCCGTTGCTAAGGTTGCACTGTCATGGGTGAACCACAGCCAACTACACAGAAGGCCCGCGAGCTGTAAATAAAATGGGAAAATATACTCCAACTCATCATCAAGTGCAATCTCCGCAACGAAGATTGGCTCCCATGGAGCGCCATTCCGCTCTGTCTCTTGCTTTGGTGGTGCAGGTTGTCATAGGCTGATTTGTCCATCTTTTGATGTTACTCGTCCATGTTAGTCTTGGTCTGCCTCTGCCTCTTTTACCCTGTATTTTCCCCTCCAATATTGCTTTTAGTATGCTGTTGTGTCTTTTAACATGCCCCCAAAATCGCATTTGTCTTGTTTGAATTGTGTTTAACTCCCACTAACTTGATGTTTGATGCTATAGGCGGCCGACGTCACTCTATACACTGCCAACTCTGCTCGCAAAGCTCAAACGTCACGATAGGTGGAGTGTTTTCTCATTTTATTTTCTGCCCACTGGCCCCATCTGTATAAGTGGCTGTGGGTGAAATTTTCTGACATACAATCTTTACGTATTAACTCTTTAGCTACGGGTTAAGGTTTTAGAAAGTTTTACAGGTATGTCTAAAATAGATTACACCCTTCGACATAATTCCCTGAACCAAGGTTTCAGAAAGTTGTACAGGTATGTCTAAAATAGATTATACCCTTCGACATAATTCCCTGAACCAAGGTTTCAGAAAGTTGTACAGGTATGTCTAAAATAGATTACACCCTTCGACATAATTCCCTGAACCAAGGTTTCAGAAAGTTGTACAGGTATGTCTAAAATAGATTACACCCTTCGACATAATTCCCTGAACCAAGGTTTCAGAAAGTTGTACAGGTATGTCTAAAATAGATTACACCCTTCGACATAATTCCCTGATCCAAGGTTTCAGAAAGTTGTACAGGTATGTCTAAAATATATTACACCCTTCGACATAATTTCCTGAACCAAGGTTTCAGAAAGTTGTACAGGTATGTCTAAAATAGATTACACCCTTCGACATAATTCCCTGAACCAAGGTTTCAGAAAGTTGTACAGGTATGTCTAAAATAGATTACACCCTTCGACATAATTCCCTGAACCAAGGTTTCAGAAAGTTGTACAGGTATGTCTAAAATAGATTACACCCTTCGACATAATTCACTGAACCAAGGTTTCAGAAAGTATCACAAGTATGAGCAAATAGACGAGGCCCATCAACATAACAATTCCTTGCTCGTTCTGTATCCAGACCTGCTATTCAAATATTGGCATGATCGGCCATGATATAAGCTGCTTAGTAAAACAGCACTGAACAGCTGCTATTGAAAATCGACATATGCCTGTTTCCAACAATCTACGAATGCTTAGAAGACCGTATGTGTTATCCACATATTATTTCTTTTCTATCATTTTTTATGTTCTGTAAAGACTCTCTATAATTTAGTTGGTTGGTTGGTTGGTTGGTTGGTTGGTTGGTTGGTTGGTTGCGTTCGCCCGATGACTAAAGTATTCTAGAGTATCGTGGTAGACTAGAATGTTCATGTTCATCATCCGCCCTTACAAGGACGTAGTGGATGTGTCTGCGGGTTGTTGTGGTTTGCAGTATAACTATTTTATTTGCGCCTTTCGGCCCAACACATCCGACTTCAGCACGACATATTTGAGCACCGGGTTGTCTTCCCTCTTCGATCCCTGCTCGCTTGGCCAGACTAAACAGGTTAGTCTGTTACTGGAGGCACCGCCGAGAGGTGGAGCAGGGTCTGGATGGTTTTGGTTCACCGATCCTGGCGCAAGCCATCAGCTGTGGGTCGCTGACAACTTCCAGCTCTGGTGCAGGTAGGTGCGCCTTCGCCTCCAATAATATTAATATCATCATCATGTGTTATACCGGTTGGCGTAGGCGATCATGTCCTTCTACAATCTTCTATCCACAGTGCATCGTATCAATTCTGTTGTTGATTGTTTCCCATGCCGTGACACCAAGTTATCTAGTGTATCCTGTCTTTGTCGCCCGCGATTTCTCTTTCCCTGTATTTGGCCATTTGAAAAGCAGTATTTCAACTTTCCTCTTCTCATGATGTACCCGAAAAAATGTTGATTGTTTCTTTCTGATGTTTTTAGGAGCTCCCTTTTTATATTGGTCTTTTTGAGAAAGGTCTCATTGATCTTCTTGGTTGTCCTGGGAACTTTCAACATTCTTCTGAGAAATCCCATCTATAAAAAACTATCTTTACGACACATAGTACCATTGCTGGTGTATGTCGGGGGGCAACAATAGAACCAGAGGGATAAAGGCCGCTTGGTCAAGCAGTCGCCACGACGTGTGCGACTCGGGATTTTTATTTCACCCCCCGATAGAAAAAATCCTTTCTGTCTACCGCGGGCTTCTAACACCGTACGCCGGCTTTTTAGCCAACGGAGCAGTGGTTTTAGCCGTACGGCCACGCGCACGTCACCCCATCTATGTGTCCTCTAATTGTCTTTTCATTTGTTTGCCCATGATTCGTTTAATTTGATATACCACGTGTTAATATTAAAAACAATTTATTCAGGGGTTTCAACTTGATGACATTGGACATTCCAGAATTATAAATCATGTAATTCTATCCTTATTTAGCTCGTATCACGGATGAAAAAGTTCATGAAATGATATAACAAGCAATCGAAGTGCATGATTTTCTTTTGTCCATTGTGAAGAGATGCAAAATTGTTTGGCCGCGTTGTCTTGATCGTCTGGCCTAGAAAAGACAATTCTGCAAGAAACTGAAAGGGGCGAGAGTGAGAGGTAGACAGAGAAAGATATTAGGAAGAAATTAAAAGAATGCACAGGCGTTGACTTTGCAGAGTTCCCCCCAAAACATGAATGAGGATAAAAAGAAATGGAAAAGGTTTGCGAAATATATCAGTGGTGCCACAACAATTCCCAAAGTTATGGGATGAATGAAGAATTCTGCCCAGACAAATAACATTACAGTAACAAGAGGTGAAAGAATTCTACCCAGACAAATAACATTACAATAACACGAGGTGAAAGAATTCTGCCCAGACAAATAACATTACAGTAACAAGAGGTGAAAGAATTCTACCCAGACAAATAACATTACAATAACAAGAGGTGAAAGAATTCTGCCCAGACAAATAACATTACAGTAACAAGAGGTGAAAGAATTCTGCCCAGACAAATAACATTACAATAACAAGAGGTGAAAGAATTCTGCCCAGACAAATAACATTACAATAACAAGAGGTGAAAGAATTCTGCCCAGACAAATAACATTACAATAACAAGAGGTGAAAGAATTCTGCCCAGACAAATAACATTACAATAACACGAGGTGAAAGAATTCTGCCCAGACAAATAACATTACAATAACACGAGGTGAAAGAATTCTACCCAGACAAATAACATTACAATAACACGAGGTGAAAGAATTCTGCCCAGACAAATAACATTACAATAACACGAGGTGAAAGAATTCTGCCCAGACAAATAACATTACAATAACACGAGGTGAAAGAATTCTGCCCAGACAAATAACATTACAATAACAAGAGGTGAAAGAATTCTGCCCAGACAAATAACATTACAATAACAAGAGGTGAAAGAATTCTGCCCAGACAAATAACATTACAATAACACGAGGTGAAAGAATTCTGCCCAGACAAATAACATTACAATAACACGAGGTGAAAGAATTCTGCCCAGACAAATAACATTACAGTAACACGAGGTGAAAGAATTCTGCACAGACAAATAACATTACAATAACACGAGGTGAAATAATACTGCCCAGACAAATAACATTACAATAACACGAGGTGAAAGAATTCTGCCCAGACAAATAACATTACAATAACACGAGGTGAAAGAATTCTGCCCAGACAAATAACATTACAATAACACAAGGTGAAAGAATTCTGCCCAGACAAATAACATTACAATAACACAAGGTGAAAAAATTCTGCCCAGACAAATAACATTACAATAACACGAGGTGAAAGAATTCTGCCCAGACAAATAACATTACAATAACACGAGGTGAAAGAATTCTGCCCAGACAAATAACATTACAGTAACACGAGGTGAAAGAATTCTGCACAGACAAATAACATTACAATAACACGAGGTGAAATAATACTGCCCAGACAAATAACATTACAATAACACGAGGTGAAAGAATTCTGCCCAGACAAATAACATTACAATAACACGAGGTGAAAGAATTCTGCCCAGACAAATAACATTACAATAACACAAGGTGAAAGAATTCTGCCCAGACAAATAACATTACAATAACACGAGGTGAAATAATACTGCCCAGACAAATAACATTACAATAACACAAGGTGAAAGAATTCTGCCCAGACAAATAACATTACAATAACACAAGGTGAAAGAATTCTGCCCAGACAAATAACATTACAATAACACAAGGTGAAAGAATTCTGCCCAGACAAATAACATTACAATAACACGAGGTGAAATAATACTGCCCAGACAAATAACATTACAATAACACAAGGTGAAAGAATTCTGCCCAGACAAATAACATTACAATAACACAAGGTGAAAGAATTCTGCCCAGACAAATAACATTACAATAACACGAGGTGAAAGAATTCTGCCCAGACAAATAACATTACAATAACACGAGGTGAAAAAATTCTGCCCAGACAAATAACATTACAATAACACGAGGTGAAAGAATTCTGCCCAGACAAATAACATTACAATAACACGAGGTGAAAGAATTCTGCCCAGACAAATAACATTACAATAACACGAGGTGAAAGAATTCTGCCCAGACAAATAACATTACAATAACACGAGGTGAAAGAATTCTGCCCAGACAAATAACATTACAATAACACGAAGGTTCTTCGCTGAGCTTTCAGACGTTTGCGAATATATTTGTCTATTACCAACAGCACATTGTAAGGGCGATGCGGTCGGTATTACACCAGACTGTCCGACTTTCCCAATAAAAATCAGGTCCCAATTTAAGGTTAGGTGAACCTAACAGGCGTCGATCGGTATTTCGTCGTAAGAGCCGTCGTATCAAACCCTGCCTTTTGTCATTAGTAGTCTAGTTTACTAACCACTGAGCTGCCGCTACCCCCAACTAACAAAATTAGGTCCGGAGTTGAAGGGTTAACTCTTTCCGTACGTTTAGGCGCACTGTGCGTCACTAAATTTGCTTAGTGAAAACTATCACCAACCCATATTCTTTTTACATGTCTTGTATCATCTTGGTATTGGTCAAATCTAATTCATTGTTCAATTATCTAAAAATGCATATATAATATGTTATATGTTACATAAATATGTAGATTGATTATTAAAACTATGACAAATTTTGTATCTGAAATTTTCCGTTGCATTGATAAAAGCCTCCGTACCGAAAGAGTTAAAAGTATCTGTTCTTTCTTGCGAGCTTTATCTATTCGTAAAAAAAGGTTCGGTAAATATTACAACTTTTAACAGACAACAACAAAGGAACTACAGCAAAGTCTCTATGCTTGTCTTGCTCATTGATCACACTAGGGTCTGTCGATTCGCTTGCGCAAGAGCAAATATTCCTCATAAGTGATCAATATAGTGATGCATGCTATGTAGTCAGGGACAAGTTGAAGGAGCACGAAGTCCAGAGAATACGTTTGATATTAATCCGCACTGATGGGTCAATTTACAGGGCTTTTCCAAATGGTGAATAAAGTATTGTTTCTGTAGTATTAAGATGACGGTTCTCTTCAACATCAAACGTCACTAATTCAAATTATATTTGGCGAAATGGGATCAACCACACACCCCTACCCCTGCAATCATTGATCTCAAAGTAGATGCGATGTAATGCTTTGTTCTTTCGTAAGTAGAGTATTTGGTTTTTTGGTTATGGAAGGCCCCGGTATCACTGCAAACGAATTAAAATCCATAATTGCTCAACCGCCCGTGCCAGCGTAATCATCCGAATCTCATCTCCCAAACAAAGAAAGGTAACTGTAGTCCCCATCATAGCAGTCTCAGCAGACGCCAAAAGACAAAAGGCGAAACCGCGCAGAAAGTGAACACAGCCAACTTTCCCTGCCATACGATATCATCATTCATCGAAAGCAATTGGAATATCGAAAAATTATCAAAACGGATGAGACACACAGCTCACGGTGTGCACAGAGCACTTAACTCAGTAGCTCCTGCAACAAGCCGGACTTGGAATATGAGGAAACTGCCACAAGGAACACTTTTCATGCATAGACTTCAATTGTTCCCTCCGCCTATCCACCATATACCGGGAGTTCACGTCCTCTTGAAAATGATGATCGTCATATTTTTAGAAAATGTAGAGCGCTTGATGATGTTAGATCATCGTTGTGGACTCCAATTCCGAACATATAGACACACAGTTAGTCGTCAGATTATCCCCGTCGCACATCAAACAACCGACTGTAAGATTAGCGTACGGCCGGTCTAGAGTCTAGGGATATACGATGAACCATTATGATGACATAGCACACACAAAAAGTCGTACACACAATTTCGCTCCCGTTCGATTCCTGATAACTCTAGTAAAAGCAGCTTAAGACGAACAAACCACTGTTCAAATTCCGTAAAGAGATAAAACTAGAGAGAGGCCAAAGCAGAAAGTGAACTCATTTGCTAATATTAGGAGGAAACGATCATCATTTTTTGCCATGTAATGAGAATGGAACAGCTGCAATATATTGTAACAACTGGGAAAATTGAGGGACAAAGAAACTGAGGGAAGCAACAAGAAAAGATACCAGCCAGTTTAAGAGAATGGTTTGGCACAAAGTCAACAGCAGAATTGACAAATAACTGTTGAGATCGAAAGTTATGGAGAGACATGATCACCTACGCCAGCAGCATAGTACTTAATGATGATGACATGCAGCCTAAAGAGCTAAATTAGAAGAAATAGTAAAATTAGTAAATAAATGTAAAAACATAACTCTTTTAGGCTCATAGATATTGATGTTTTAAAAAAATAAGGAAACAAAAATTACAGAAATTTGTAAACAACTTTTTTGAGGAGAATTCTGAACATCAGATTGTGTGATAAGATCAGAAATTAAGATCTCTGGGGGGGAAAAAAAAACAAAGGCATACCAAGCAACAGATTATGAATAGAAAATGGAAATGGGACAGGAAAAAAAAATAGATAAAGAATAAAAATAGAAAAAAAAACTGTATAGTTAAAGCTTCGCGTAATAAGTAGACAACACCAACCAGGACGACGTTTCGGCTTAATAAGCCTTCAGCAGGAACACACATACAACACACATATAAACATGTATTTAAAAAAATAAAAAAAATAATTAATAATAATAATTTCGAACTAAAATAAGAAATAAAAGGAGAATATAAAACAAGTCCTCCTTGTATGGGTAAACCCGTAAGCTGTTGACGGTCCCTAGTGAGATCTATAACAAGCGCACATTTTTATGTTAGATTTACAATTGTTTTAGCACGGCAAACTTCGAGTATAAAAGCATGGCTCTTTGTGTCTTCATTACGTGTTATACCTTGAAGCGTCACCGATCAATTCCATGTCTTGTTTACTGTGTTTCATGTTTAAATATTTTACTTGCTCTTTGTTTGTGAGCTATTTTTTGTTGTGTTCGATCTTTGACGTTGTCAGTGATCTGCAGTAAAGTAGTGGTAGTTGGTGAACTGGTCTACTGAGGTTAGAGGTAGAATTGGATCCCGTTCTTTCTTTCTTCCTTTTTTCTTTCTTTGGATCCCGTTCTTTCTTTCTTTCTTGCTTTCTTTCTTTCTTTCTGTTTTTCTTTCTTTCTTTTTTTCTTTCTTTTTTTCTTTCTTTCTTCCTTTCTTTCTTTTTTCTTTTTTTTCTTTTTTTCGTTCTTTCTTTCTTTCGTTCTCTTTTTACGGGTGTCGAAGAAAATACAAAAGTTCTGGTTCTCGCCCTTCCGATTGCTTCAACGATTGTCAGTTGATGTTCTTGTAGCGTTTCTTTGATGCTGTCTGCCCATTTCACTCTGGATTTGCCGCTTGATCTTCTCCCCTATCATCTTATATTATATGCTTTGTGTGTTACGGAATCGCACATCATTCTTTCTATTTGGCCAAACCATTTAATTTGTTGTTTCTGTATATAGTTTAGGATTGGTTGAATGCCCACTCTTTCTCTTATAATATAATTTCTTATTCAGTTTTTTTTTTCTGGTCACACTAAGCGCTTTTCTGGGACATCTCATTATCTATGTTGTGACAAGCTTTCTTTTATTCTTAGTCGTAAGTGGTCCTTTGTTAGCCTTGATAAACAATATGGGATTGGATGTACTCTGTATAAGATGTTTCTTGGTGGTGATCAGTATTTCTTTGTGTTGAAGCATAGGGGCAAGTTGTCCGAATAATTTGTTTGCCTTGTATTGGGTGTCTATTTCTTCTTCTTCTTCTTCTTCATTTCTCTTTCTCACTTGTACCTAAAAGGTGTCGTGGTTTATATCATTTGTCGTTCTTGAGCTGCTCGAACTGTCTGAATTAGTGATTTCCCTTTGTTGTTACATGTCTCTGTCACTGCATCTATCCATCGTCTTCTAGGTCTTCCTATTGGTATTTATTTATCGATTTTATCATATTCGAAGAATGTTGTTTTCTGAGAAGGAGATCGCGTGTTCGAATCCCGGAAGGGTTAGCAGTTTTTGTCTGTTGGGGTGAAATAAAAACTCAGATCAGAACACCTCACGGTGTCTGCACTGGACATGCGGCCTTTATTCTCCTGTCCTACAAGACCTCCACTGCAGACCCCAGTAATGGGAATATGCCGTGAAGAAGATAGCTGTTCTCAGATATTTGAAGCTTGTAGCGTGTTCTGTTCGTAATTGTAATGCCATGAAAAATATACTATATATATATATAACATCAAAACAAGTAACACCGGGACTAAAACTGAGGAAAGCAAAATGTTATATCTTTTCAACATTCCTGTATGGTGCAGAAGCATTAACATGGAACAAGAAAACAGAACAGAAGATGGAAGCCTTTGAAAATTAGATTTATATAAAAATATGAAGAATTTGATAGAAAGAAAAGAAAACAAATGTTGAAGTCTTAAAATGACTAAAAATGCAAAGAGAATTACTAAACACAATTCAAACAAGACAAATGAGATTTTGGGGGCATGATAAAAGGCAAAACTGTCTACTATAAGTAATCTTGAAAGGAAAAATACAAGGTAAAAGAGGCAGACCAAAACTAACATCAAAGAGTAACATCAAAAGATGGACAAGTCAGCCTATGATAACCTGGACCATCAAAGCAAGAACAGAGCAGAATGGCGCTCCATAGTAGCCAACCTTCGATGTGGAGACGGCACTCAGTGATGATGATGATGATGATTATGGACGCGCTCTATAACTACATTTTCTATAGCTACTAGTTCCACCGAGCCTTAAATGTGTACCGGGATTGATCTTGTAAAGGGAACGGCACTGGCGCAATACTGACCATATTACAAAAAAAAAAGTATTATCACTAACATCATGATCTCTATACGCCACGGGGTGTAATGTCCCGGGTTCGTTCCTTTTTTTTCATGTTGTATTTTACCTTGAGACGTTGCCGATCAATGCTTTCTCGATTAATCTTTCCTGTGTGTAAACATCTCACTTGCTGATACTTTATATCAGCAAACGTTTCTTTGTTTTTCTGTTCGATCTTTACTGTTGTCACAATGGCAATGCTTCTAAACTTGTTATAATTAAGTGATGTCCTGCCAATAATATCAGCGCTGTGCAGAACTCAGTAGGACTGGCAATGACCCTGGTTTAACTACGACTCATTTCAAGGACGTATGCCCTTTTTTCTGTATGTTACTATTCATGATTATCTTTGCAATCAGTCTGCCTGTCTATTGACATTTAGATCCGATCACAGCACATAGGGCAGGGATTCTATGCTTTACCATATTCGACCATCTTTGCTATTGTCAGATTTTGCACAGGGCTTGTCTTGTATCTCGCCACATGTCCATAGTTTAGTTTAGTTTAGTTTAGTTTTGTTTAGTATAGTTTAGTTTAGTTTAGTTTAGTTTAGTTTAGTTTAGTTTAGTTTAGTTTAGTTTAGTTTAGTTTAGTTTAGTTTAGTTTAGTTTAGTTTAGTTTAGTTTAGTTTAGTTTAGTTCATCCTCATTAAACATCGAACACCTCCATCAGTGCTCATATCTCCTCCCCAACATGTCCCTCTGTGTATATAGACGCGTCCTTGTTCTGGGCGAGCCTCTCAACCTCGTCACGGGAACCTACGCCAGCTGTTCTTACCTCTCACCTCGATGTATTTCAGCATTTCTCTCTAACCTGTCTCTTTTTCTTTTACCATTTAGTTTCCCTTTCAAGTGCATGCTTTGAGATTGTTAGTTCTAGTTAACCTTAATGTACTGTCCAGGGCACGCTGGTGTGCACGACAATAAAGTAGTCGATAAGCTTGTTGGCAGCTCTGGAATTGGGTGTGGCCTCATTCTGGACAAAGAAGAGATCGCCAAGTCTGCTTTTCATTCCTTAAGAGAAGAGGAGGATGAAGAGGAGGACAATAATATATATATAGTGCTGACGACTCTCAAGGTGGAAAAATGGTTTGGTCTATCCTTATTAGTGGGAAAAGCCGATGTATCTATAATCAACACCATACATGAACAGTCAGTCTGCATAATCTTCGAGATATACTGGGACGGAAGTTGGAGCGGATATGGGAATGACCCGACTCCAATGAAAGTGATTTCATCTAAAGAATAGAATATAATCCTAGTAATTTATTAATTTCGCTTCGAATAATTCATTTTTGCCTTAAACGACATTTTCTAATTTCCAGTCTTGTTATCTTCACCAGGTTATCCACACGCCTCATTTATTTTCTATTTATCACTTTCATTACACTAAGTTACCATTTCATAATTTACAACTGCCCTTGCGTTTATCTCCCCCAATTTCCCCGCGATAAAACAAGCAGAGTATTTACAAAACAAACTATCTAGTGTCCGCCTTTACGTAACAATATAAAGTTTGAGTTCTGTCAAAGTACACTTGCTCCGAAATTTTAATAACCACGGGCAGTATATGCAGTATATGGCTTCGCTATGAAGATCCGCTTCTGTACCGTTACTATTTATATAGTAAAAGTAGTAAAGTACCCCCGTCACGCCAAGTGGCGTATAGGGAATATTGTGTTAGTGACCCTATATTTTACAGACCTTCAGCACATGATTTTTGGGGTA
This sequence comes from Megaustenia siamemsis, assembly GCA_032433765.1. Lineage (NCBI taxonomy): Eukaryota > Metazoa > Mollusca > Gastropoda > Stylommatophora > Ariophantidae > Megaustenia > Megaustenia siamemsis. The sequence goes on from JAVIAB010000008.1 coordinate 16,917,968, forward strand.
ATGTGGTCGGTATTACGCCCGTGCTGCTTTACTTTCCCAGAAAAAAAATCCGGTACCCATTTAAGGCTGGGTGAACCCGGAAGCCGTCGGCTGGACTATTTATGTACGGCTTGTTTATACATGCGAACAATGCACTTTTGAAGATTTCCTCTTTGTGTTCATCCGATAACTAAAGGAATAATCAGATCCCTTCACCATACGCCCTTAAAAGAACGATCATCATCATCAAGTACCGGGCATGCTGGCGTAGGTGACCATGTCTCTCCACAACTTTCGATCTCGACAGTTATTTATCATTTCTGTTGTTGACCTTCTGTCAAGCCATTCTCTTAAGCTGTCTGTCTTAAGCTTCCGTTTTCTCTTGCAATATATGTTTTGTAAGGTGTATGTACATGTACTAGAGGGAGTTAAATAAATATGCCGACCCAGAGAAGCACTGAAATGAATACTGAGGCGAATGGTAACAGCAGCTGGCATCGACTCCTTCACCGAGACTGTGCGGCTTGCCAAGAACAGGAACGTGTGGCGAGATCCTATACGGGCCTTGTGCAAGGTGTGACACTTGACAACAGAGAACGTCAGACATAAAGAATCTAGAATTTCTACCATATCTGCCGTCGTCGGCTCGAAAGGAAAATATATAGACAGACAAAGAAAGACAGACAGACTGCATTGGGATGGAAAATGAATACATAAAATCAAATCAACTTCAACGTTATATTAGATTTCAAGTTTCAAAAGTGACAATCCGGCCCTCTAGCGGTAGAAGCCTGGAGTAGATCACTCAATAACACTGATTGTGAGGACGTTTTATGGAAACACAATAGCCGTATTGATTTTACTTTCATGCTGGGTTATTTTGTGGCAAAGTCTTTGTTCCTCAAGACATTTTATTGCAGTTTTACTAGCTTCTTTTCCACAGTATAGAATCTGCCGTATAGCAGTGATTAGCGATGTGTTCTGCTGTTTATTTTGCCGACAGAACAGCTTCTAGTGCCACCATTCTTGCATAAAGGAAAGGGGGAGGCTTTGATGGAACCTTTACTTCTTTAACCAAACAAAGCAAACCAAGTATTAGGACAGGCAGCCTCTTTCCTGCAAATAAGGAATCAGCACAAAGAAACAGGCCCTTTTTTGGAATCCCCAGGGGAAAAGACAAAGAGGAAGACCAAGAAATTATTGGAGAAGACAGATAGAAGCGGAGATGAAGATGGCGGGTAAGACATGGAATAATCTTATAATAATGGCAAAAAACAGAACGACTTGGAAAGTGTTTGTTGAAGACCTATGCTCCATAGGGAGCTAAAAAGGTAGAAGAAGACAAAGAGACTTACATAAAGCATGTTTACCTCCACTCTATATAGTCTATGTCTGACTTGGACACTGACTATATAGAAAAGAAAGTAAGTTACCATAGCAATTAAATGTTTGAGAGAAGCTGTGTGAGTGGTCAAAAGAGACACAATCAGAACAAGGTTGTAAGAGAAAGAGTTAGCATAGAATCGATGTTGAACGACACACAAAGACAGGAAATACAATGGCTTGCCCACTTGGAGAGAATGCCTTGTGATACCATACTAAACAAGGTATGCACACCATACCAAACAAGGTATGCACACCATAATAAACAAGGTATGCACAAAAAAGAAAACAACTCAGAACTCGGGACACATCTAAATTACGTTGGAGTGACAGCATCAGAGAAGCTCAACGAGTCAGGTGACAATGACGGAGGCTCTTAAAGAGCAAGAAGCAGAACTGTCTACCACCATCGATGTCAGAAGAAGAAGTCGAGGAGAAGAAGATATGATGTGATGTATGCTGTTGTTCATGTTGATTTTGTTGTTGTTATTGTTGTTATTATGGTTACAACTGGCAAAATAAAAGGAAAGAGAGATCGCGGACGACAAAGAGAGAAAATACTGGATAGCTTGGTGTCATGGCATGAAAAACAGTCAACAACAGAACTGATACGATACATTGTAAATAGAAGATTGTGGAGGGACATGATCACCTACGAAAACCGGTATGGCACATGATGATGATTGTTATTATTAGTATTGTTGCTGATTATGTTACTCTTATTATATATCATCATCATCATGTGCCATACCGGTTGGCGGAGGCGATCATGTCCTTCCACAATCTGCTATCTACCGTGCATCGTATCAGGTCTGTTGTTGACGTGTTTTCCCTGCCATGACACCAAGCTATCCAGTATTGTCTCTCTTTTCCTGTATTTTGCCAGTTGTAACCAAGTATTCCAACGTTCCTCTTTTCATGATGCGCCCGAAAAATGTTGATTTTTTCTTTATGATGTTTCATATTAGCTCCCTTTTTGTTACATATATTCATTTACTAGAACTGTCTACAGCTTTTTAAATAGTTTTTTTTTAATTGTATCCCGTTTAGTTTTGTTTGCTGCACTTTATCGTATGTTTCTCGTTTTGCTCGATGTGATTTTACTTTTATATCTTTCAACGACTGTCCATGTTTTACTTTATTAGCATAATATAGGTACAAACAAAATAATTAGCACATTTTCTGCAATAATTTAGCTACTCGTAGTGCTGTTGTTATATGCGCAGTATCAACATAAAAAGCTCGCGGTTTGTGTTTGGCGTATGCTTGATAATGGGAATTTCCAAACAATAATAGTTTCGGAAATATTCCCTCGATCGATGCTCGGTCACAGTTTCTAGTCACGCGGGCTATACAAGCATGGATAAATAAAACCCATTGAGAAATTGGGGACATTTTATTGAGTCAAAATGAACGGGATCATCAAAGAATGAGTTCAAGTGGGAGATTACAATCAGATATTGGCTTCATGTGGGAGATTAGGATCAGGTAATGGCTTCATGCTGGAGATTAGGATCAGGTAATGGCTTCATGTGGGAGATTAGGATCAGGTAATGGCTTCATGAGGGAGATTAGGATCAGGTAATGGCTTCATGTGGGAGATTAGGATCAGGTAATGGCTTCATGTGGGAGATTAGGATCAGGTAATGCCTTCATGTGGGAGATTAGGATCAGGTAATGGCTTCATGTGGGAGATTAGGATCAGGTAATGACTTCATGTGGGAGATTAGGATCAGGTAATGGCTTCATGTTGGAGAATAGGCTCAGGTAATGGTTCTTTCGTAGATCAGAATCAGGTAATGGCTTCATGTTGGAGATTAGAATCAGGTAATGGGTTGAAGTGGAAGTTCTAATGTGGGAGATTAGAATGAGTTTATTATATGAAGTGGGAGATTATGATGAGTTAATGATATCAAGTAGAAAAATGGGATGAGTTCATGATAACAAGTCGGAGGACGGGAATACCTTATAATATCAAGCAAAAGAAGTGGATGATTTTATAATATCAAGTGGCAGATTATGATGAGTTTGAGATATCTAGTGGGAAAAAAGGATGAGTTTGTGATAAAAACAAATTGAAGAACGAGATGAGTTTATTATATCCAGTGCGGTAAATGGGGATGATATTATGATAAATAGGAGGACGGGTTGACTTTATAATAACAATCAAGGGAACTGGATGAGTTTATGAATCTGAGAAACAAGATGTTAAGGATATCAGGTGAGAGATTAGAATGATTGTATGGCACAAATAAGAGATTAGAATGATTGCATGGCACAAATAAGAGATTAGAATGATTGTATGGCACAAATAAAAGATTAGAATGATTGTATAGCACAAATAAGAGATTAGAATGATTGCATGGCACAAATAAGAGAGAGATTAGAATGATTACATGGCACAAATAAGAGATTAGAATGATTGCATGGCACAAATAAGAGATTAGAATGATTGTATGGCACAAATAAGAGATTAGAATGATTGTATGGCACAAATAAGAGATTAGAATGATTGTATGGCACAAATAAAAGATTAGAATGATTGTATGGCACAAATAAGAGATTAGAATGATTGCATGGCACAAATAAGAGATTAGAATGATTGTATGGCACAAATAAGAGATTAAAATGATTGCATGGCACAAATAAGAGATTAGAATGACTGTATGGCGCAAATAAGATATTATAATGATTGCGTGTCGCAAATAAGAGATTAGAAAGAATTTATAAAAATGAACTGGAGGATTGGTGTTTGTGAAATCAAGTGGGAGATTAGATCAAGTTTGTGAAATCAAGTGAAAGATTAGATCAGGTTTGTGAAATCAGTTGAGAGATTAGATCAAATTTGTGAAATCAAGCGAAAGATTAGATCAAGTTTGTGAAATCAAGTTAGAGATTAGAACACGTTTGTGAAATCAGTTGAGAGATTAGAACAAATTTGTGAAGTCAAGTGAAAGATTAGATCAGGTTTGTGAAATCAAGTTAGAGATTAGAACAAGTTTGTGAAATCAGTTGAGAGATTAGATCAAGTTTGTGAAATCAAGTGAGATATTAGATCAGGTTTGTGAAATCAAGTGAGAGATTAGAACAAGTTTGAGAAATCAGTTGAGAGATTAGATCAAGTTTGTGAAATCAAGTGAGAGATTAGATCAAATTTTTGAAATTAAGTGAAAGATTAGATCAAGTTTGTGAAATCAAGTTAGAGATTAGATCAAGTTTGTGAAATCAAGTGAGAGATTAGATCAAATTTTTGAAATTAAGTGAAAGATTAGATCAAGTTTGTGAAATCAAGTTAGAGATTAGATCAAGTTTGTGAAATCAATTGAGAGATTAGATCAAGTTTGTGAAATTAGTTGAGAGATTATATCAAGTTTCTGAAATCAAGTGAGAGATTAGACCAAGTTTGTGAAATCAAGTGAGAGATTAGACCAAGTTTGTGAAATCAAGTGAGAGATTAGATCAAGTTGTTGAAATCAAGTTTTTTCTGTTCTTTTTTACGTTCGCCAGCTTCTACCTCTGACGAAGGCCTTAGAGACTAGGAACCGAATTTTACATGTTAATCCGTTTTTGTCTGACAACCGTGTGCTCTAGGGTCCCTCGCCGCACAGGCAGATAACTCCGTATTCGGAGGTTCTCATATTTTTTCCGCCCATGAGTAATTGACGTTTCAAGCCGGGCCTCGCTGCTGAGACCAGTGGTGGTTGCCACAGAGAGAAATCATAAATATAAATCCCAACTGATGCAGCCGTGATTTGAACCCACAGCCTCTCTATCTCCAAGCCGGCGCCTTACCTCAAAACCAACCAGTCCCTCCGTGAAATCAAGTGAGCGATTAGATCAAGTTTGTGAAATCAGTTGAGAGATTATCAAGATTATGAAATCAAGTTAGCGATTAGATCAAGTTTGTGAAATCAATTGAGAGATTATCAAGATTGTAAAATCAAGTTAGCGATTAGATCAAGTTTGTGAAATCATTTGAGAGATTATCAAGATTATGAAATCAAGTTAGCGATTAGATCAAGTTTGTGAAATCAGTTGAGAGATTATCAAGATTGTGAAATCAAGTTAGCGATTAGATCAAGTTTGTGAAATTAAGTTGGAGATCGGAATGTGTTTGTGTAACTAATTATGGAAATGAATCAATAATGATAGATCGATTATGTTCTACACGTAGAGAACCAAGAGAGACAAAAGTATGTCTTTATGGGTCAGGAAAACACCACAGTGTGAGAATCCATGTAACCAGTGTGTGTGACCATTACAGGTTGAGAACTACTACTCCAGACAAATGTATGTTGGCAAGGGAGACAATTGTAAATCGATGTAAACAGTGACAGGTTAGTTCCAAGGACTGCTTTTCTATTGACTCGCTTAAAATTTAAACAGAAACGGGCAGTAAAGAACACGGATCCAGAGAATAAAACGCTTCTGGCAAAACAATTCCTTGTCAACAAAAATGCAAGAGACACGTCTTCATTGTTATATAGAAAACAATGTTGATCTATAACTGTAAATCATGGACAGTAAGTAAAGAAACAAATTGAAGCTAGAACTCCGTAACCCTCGGATGCACTGTATAGGGAGGGAATTGTGTGGCAGTTCCAATATTTCATTGGACAGCGACACAATTGGTCACGTGATGAGAAGAGACAATTAAAGAATCTCAAAGCGGGGCCTCAAATAGGTACCAGAGGCTAATAGAAAAAGAGGCCAATGTAGAAAAACACTATAATAAAAAAAAAAACAATAAACGTGAGGCAACAACAACATGCATCAGCTCCCTTGATGAGCTTGAACAACTCACGAAAACTAGAGCCGTGTGGCGAGACAAAATGCAGGCCCCGTGAAAGGTCTGGCAGTTGAAAGGTCGTGGGACACAAGAGTCTAGAATTACTGCCCTGTGTGCCGTCATCGGCTCTAAAGGACAGACAGACAGACAGACAGGCAGGCAGGCAGGCAGACAGACAGACAGATAGACAGGCAGGCAGGCAGGCAGGCAGACAGACAGGCAGGCAGGCAGACAGACAGACAGATAGACAGGCAGGCAGACAGGCAGGCAGGCAGACAGACAGGCAGGCAGGCAGGCAGACAGACAGGCAGACAGGCAGACAGACAGACAGACAGACAGGCAGACAGATAGACAAGCAGACAGGCAGACGTACAGACAGACAGACAGGCAGACAGATAGACAAGCCGACAGGCAGACAGATAGACAAGCAGACAGGCAGACATGCAGACAGACAGGCAGGCAGGCAGGCAGGCAGGCAGACAGACAAGCAGATAGACAGGCAGACATGCAGACGGGCAGACAGGCAGGCAGACAGACAGACAGACAGGCAGGCAGACAGACAGGCAGACAGACAGGCAGACAGATAGACAGGCAGACAGACAGGCAGACAGACAGACAGGCAGACAGACAGGCAGACAGACAGGCAGACAGATAGACAGATAGACAGATAGACAGGCAGACATGCAGACAGACAGGCAGGCAGACAGACAGGCAGGCAGACAGGCAGACAGACAGACAGGCTGACAGACAGGCAGGGAGACAGACATGCAGACAGGCAGACAGACAGGCAGACAGGAAGGCAGACAGACAGGCAGACATACAGGCAGGCAGGCAGGCAGACAGACAGACAGACAGACAGTCAGACAGACAGACGAACGGACGGACGGACGGATGGATGGACGGACAGATGGATGGACGGACAGACAGATAGATCGATTAGATAGACAGACAGACAGACAGGCAGGCAGGCAGGCAGACAGAAAGACAGATAGATTAGACAGACAGACAGGCAGGCAGACAGACAGACAGGCATCTCTGTCGTTCGACAGAGGCCAGTAGCAGGCAAAAGAAGGCAAGGCAAACAGAGGAGAGGTGAGAAGACAACACAAAGAAAGGGCAAGATTAACTTCCACCACATCTCAGAATTCAATCGCCTGCCGACCTGAAGTGTTGGTCGAATACCAGTTGAGCATAATGGTTTCTGGGAGCCGCCATAGCTCAGTGGTTAGTGATCTGGACTACAAAGGACAAGATGTCAGGTTCGATTCTGATTGACAGCTTCCGCGTTCACCCAGCCTTAAATGGGTACTGGATTTTTTTTCTGGGAAATTAAAACGGCACGGGCGTTATACCGACTACATTTACCCCAAAAATCATGTGCCGAAGGTCTGTAAAATTTATGGTCACTAACACCATATCCCCTTTACGCCATTTGGCGTGACGGAGCTCTTTACTTTTTACTTACTTTACATCTCTCTCTCTCTCTCTCTGCGATCAGGACTCACTCAGAGTAGGATTCCAGACTCTCACATGAAGTCAGCTGTCAGGTTAAGTGTGTTGATTCTTCCCCCCCCCCCCCCCCACAGGCAGAACATCACAATTAGAGTCTGCCAGATCCACTCTGATTGAACACCCGTTAAATCGTTGCACTGTGTTCTGCACCAGTGGCCCAGTGCATCCGATTTCAGCCAGCCTTTTATTCAGGTTTGCTTTCCTTAGCCTTTGATTGTCCCCAATCTTCCTGCAAGGCAGCAGATGATCTTTTCTGTAGGGGGATTCTGCCCTTAGATGGTCGGCCCTCCCAGGTTTACGAGCACCGTCTGCCCGAGTCACTAAAGGTGACTAACACAGACAAGCACACACACAAGATAGGAGATGTGACCAGCACAGACATGCACACACAAAGATAGGAGATGTGACCAACACAGACATGCACACACAAAGATATGAGATGTGACTAACATAGACAAGCACACACAAATATAGGAGATGTGACTAACACAGACATGCACACACAAAGATAGGAGACGTGACCAACACAGACATGCACACACAAAGATATGAGATGTAACCAACACAGACATGCACACACAAAGATAGGAGATGTGACCAACACAGACAGACATCGATACAGGTGGAAATCATGTTGAAAAATAGTGGTAATGTAGCCTCAAACATAACATGTTTTCAAGTTCTTATCGTATTCATTTTTTATTTATTTATTTTTTAACAGCCATTTTTTGTGACTTATTTATTAACACTCCCCCCTAGTATTGAGAATATCGTAGCATTCACAAACAAAGTCATATAATAATGCAAATCACAGCAAGAAAACATTTTACCGCCAAAGGCATTTATGCCCCTGTGAAATTCTTTATCTCAATTATATAACTGGTCGATAATATATTTTCTTTTATTACGATATTTCTGACACTGCTCCCACTTATGACGTGGCTTAGAAAGAATCATTATCTGCTTCCGGTCAGAATCAGGAAGTGACGTCGAGAATTTTTTTGTTTCCTTTTTTCATAAGTATTGATTAAATCTTTCGAGACCCCAAAGCTGAACAAATGAAATACACACAAAAGAGTAATAGGTGTATATTTTCAGTTCATTTTATGAGACCCAAAACATGTGCATCTGTTAATCATCATCAAGTACCGGGCCTAGTGGCGTAGGTGATCATGTCTCTCCACAACTTTCGATCTCGGCAGCGATTTATCATTTCTGTTGTTGACCTTCTGCCAAGCCATTCTCTTAAGCTGTCTGTTATTTTTTTCTCTTTGCTTCCCTCTATCTCTTCGTCCCTCAATTTTTTTCAGTTGTTACAATATATTCAAGTTGTTCTCTTCTCATTACATGGCCAAAAAATGATGATTGTCTCTTCCTAACATTGGATATTAGCTCTCGTTTACCTGTCAGGTCGGGTAATTTGACCTGCTACTGTATGCAGTAAACAGTACAACCTGTGGCTGCCCTGCTGCCTTGCAGGTAAGCTCGGGAGAGTAAAAGGCTAAGGGAGGGTACCCTGAAGTAAAACAACCCCACTGCCTTGAGGGTGAGACTTTTTAGTCAAAGGCTGTCGGAGCCAACCGTAAACAAACCGACGGAAGGCAACAGAAAACCACCGTCGTAACTTCTTTGTATAATCATGAATCGCCACAACATCTGTTAATAGCGGACTGATAATGTTGAGGTTTGAAGTTTACGCTGATATACAGCCGTGGTCTCGTATGGAATTTTAAATCAGTTTATGTTTGAATCATCATCATCATTGAGTGCCATCTCCGTATCAACGGTTGGCTACCATGGAGCGTCATTTTGCTCAGTCTTTTGCTTTAATGTGGTGGTAGTAGGTTATCATATGCTGACTTGTCCATTTTTTATGTTACTCGTCCATGTTAGTTTTGGTCTGCCTATTTTCCCTTCCAAAATTATTTTTAGTAGGCTTCTGCATATTTCAACACGCTCAAAAAATATCATTTGTCTTGTTTAAGTTGTGTTTAGTAGTTCTCTTTTAAGTTTTAGTTATTTTAAGACTTCCTCGTTTGTTTTCTTTTTCCATCCAATTCTTCTATAAATCCACATTTCAAATCCTTCAATTTTGTGTTCTGTTTTCTTGACTAATGTCCATGTTTCTACACCATCCAGGCATTTTGAGAAAATATAACATTTTGTGCTGAGCCACCAAAGGAATCGTTCTCTCCCGGCAAGTCAAACAGCAAGAACAATAAAGAATAATAGTAGGTAGATGCGGATAAGTCAAACAGCAAGAACAATAGTAGGTAGATGCGGATAAGTCAAACAGCAAGAACAATAGTAGGTAGATGCGGATAAGTCAAACAGCAAGAACAATAGTAGGTAGATACGGATAAGTCATACATCAAGAACAATAGTAGGTAGATACGGATAAGTCAAACATCAAGAACAATAGTAGGTAGATACGGATAAGTCAAACAGCAAGAACAATAGTAGGTAGATGCGGATAAGTCAAACAGCAAGAACAATAGTAGGTAGATGCGGATAAGTCAAACAGCAAGAACAATAGTAGGTAGATGCGGATAAGTCAAACAGCAAGAACAATAGTAGGTAGATGGGGATAAGTCAAACAACAAGAACAATAGTAGGTAGGCGTGGACAAGTCAAACAGCAAGAACAATAGTGGGTAGATGCAGATAAGTCAAACAGCAAGAACAATAGTAGGTAGATGCGGATAAGTCAAACAGCAAGAACAATAGTAGGTAGATGCAGATAAGTCAAACAACAAGAACAATAGTAGGTAGGCGTGGACAAGTCAAACAGCAAGAACAATAGTGGGTAGATGCGGATAAGTCAAACAACAAGAACAATAGTAGGTAGATACGGATAAGTCAAACAACAAGAACAATAGTAGGTAGGCGTGGACAAGTCAAACAGCAAGAACAATAGTGGGTAGGCGTGGATAAGTCAAACAACAAGAACAATAGTAGGTAGATGCAGATAAGTCAAACAACAAGAACAATAGTAGGTAGGCGTGGACAAGTCAAACAGCAAGAACAATAGTGGGTAGATGCGGATAAGTCAAACAACAAGAACAATAGTAGGTAGATACGGATAAGTCAAACAACAAGAACAATAGTAGGTAGATACGGATAAGTCAAACAACAAGAACAATAGTAGGTAGATACGGATTAGTCAAACATCAAGAACAATAGTAGGTAGATACGGATAAGTCAAACATCAAGAACAATAGTAGGTAGATACGGATAAGTCAAACATCAAGAACAATAGTAGGTAGATGCGGATAAGTCAAACAACAAGAACAATAGTAGGTAGGCGTGGACAAGTCAAACAGCAAGAACAATAGTGGGTAGATGCGGACAACTCAAACAGTAAGAAGAATAGTGGGTAGATGTGGACAAGTCAAAGAACAATGGACAGAGCAACAAGTCAGATAGACTAGACTACAGTGGACAGAGCAACATGTCAGATGGACTAGACTACAGTGGACAGAGCAACATGTCAGATGGACTAGACTACAGTGGACAGAGCAACATGTCAGATGGACTAGACTACAGTGGACAGAGCAACATGTCAGATGGTCTAGACTACAGTGGACAGAGCAACATGTCAGATGGACTAGACTACAGTGGACAGAGCAACATGTCAGATGGACTAGACTACAGTGGAATACTGTCCTATTCACAGACGAGATCATATTCATCATCTCCTTTCTTGGTGGACGTATGTGGGTTTGGTGATTGTGTGGAGTACACACTTATATTTACATTTGACGCTCTGTTCCTGGGAACCTCGGTAGCCTAGTTGGGAAAACCACCCGACTGGGCTACCGTTGTTCGGACAACTCGTGTTCGATTCCCGCTGAAGGCAGTGTGAGTTGTACTCGTGGTTGGGAAAAAAAAAAAAACACCCCCTCAGTCGACCGAGCCGCTGGCAGAAATGGATACCAGGATTGTACTCTGGGAAGGTGAGGAATGCCGAAACACATCGTGAGTTTCGATGCTTGAAGCGACACTATCCAGAAGTCTCCGAACACTTCTAGATAGGCGGCCGAGCACATATGGGTGAAAACTGGCGTGCTAAGACGTCGATTCAAGTCTCGTACTTGACCTTTACCTTACCTTACTCTGTTCCTGGACCTATAAAGGGCTGCGTTATTAATGTGCTTCGGTGCGTGTGTCTATAATGGAGCAGACGAGCAAAACGTCTGAAATAACAAGAAGAAACAATGATCTCGTACATATTGATTCTAGATGCGTATGCTGATTCATCTTTTGACAACTTTTGTTGTTTTAGCTTGTATGTAAACCTCATCAAAAATGATCCAGATAATAATATAGGAAAAAAAAAAAAGAAATACGCGGTAAGTAAAAATAAAAAGAAATATGAGAAGATGAGGCAGTAGTTGAAAAAGTGACAAAATAGGAAGAAAATAGGAAAAATTGAACGAGAAACAAAGGAAGTGACAAAGAAAGGAAAGAAGTATGGGAAATAAATGGCACAGAAGGTGAAGGGGAAAAAATAACAAGATTACGAAGAAAATGGTGATGATCATGGAAGAGGATGAGGAAGATGATGATTGCAGTTGTTACAAGAAAGAAGATGTAGATGATGATTGCTGTTGCTGCAAGAAAGAAGATGAAGATGATGATTGCAGTTGTTGCAAGAAAGAAGATGAAGATGATGATTGCAGTTGTTACAAGAAAGAAGATGAAGATGATGATTGCAGTTGTTACAAGAAAGAAGATGAAGATGATGATTGCAGTTGTTACAAGAAAGAAGATGAAGATGATGATTGCAGTTGTTACAAGAAAGAAGATGAAGATGATGATCTATTTCATGATTTTGGTGAGGAAGAAGAATGACGATGATGAAGAAGAAAAAGAAATTAAAGATGATAATGAAGAAGAACACAACGATTGAGAAGTTTAAAAAGAAAACAGGTTGTTTTTTCATTATTTTTAACAAAAAGAAATTTAGAAAAACTAGGAGAATACAATTAAGCAAAAGAAAGAAAGAGAGGTTGAGTTAGACAATAAATTATCGAAAAGATTAAGAGAGGAAGGCGTTAACGAAATACATTTTTTTTTTTACTTGCAGACAGTAGAGAAAAGAAAGAAGCAAAAACAAAACAAAAAATGATGATGAATTCTGGGGAAACTAATTCCTTAACTAACAGGTAACCAGAAGTCAGTGCCCATTGTTTTATCTGTTGCTAGTGTCAACAATACAGCGCTACTGTTCAGTCTGACGCAGTCATGTGTTATCCTTATCGCTTCATGAATAAACCAACCAGGCCTTTCTCTTGCCACGAGAACACAGAGAATTAGATATCTTGTAATTAGAGTTACACGATATTGAGAATGAGTAGAGGCAAGAGTATGTTGGTTATTGTATTTTTAAAACCGAGGAGACCAGGAGGGCTTTATACATACGCGCTGGGAGAGGGAAAGCGATAAAATCGTTGGGAAGGTCGTGGGGTATTCTTTTTCTCACGCGTTCGTCATTCAGGCAGACTCGGATCCAGAATATCTGATCACGTCTGCTGTCTATTTCTGGGTTCCAGTCTCGTTCATTCAGTTTCTCATAGAAGTTAAGGGGTGAAGGTCGCAATAAAGTACACCCCACCCATCAAGCTTGTACGTTGGAGATAATCCCTTTAGGTCATGTATAGCACGACTTAATAAATCTTGTATACGTGGTCGTCTCAATAACACTACGAGTAAAGCTGTGCAGAGACCTATCCTCATCAATAGACTTATTTTAAAAAAAGTAAAGTACCCCCGTCACTCAAAATGGCGTATAGGGAGTATAATGTTAGTGATAATAAATTTTACAGACCTTCGGCGCATGCTTTTTGGGGTTATGTGGTCGGTATTACGCCCATGCCGCTTTACTTTCCCAGAAAAAAATCAGGTGCCCATTTAAAGCTGGGTGAACCCGGAAGCCGTCGGTTGGGATCGAACCCTACCTCTTGTTCTTTGTAGTCCAGTTTACTAACCACTGGGCTATCGCGGCTCCTTATATGTCATGTATAACACGACTTAATAAATCTTATATACGTGGTCGTCTCAATAACACTGCGAGCAAAGCTGTACAGAGACCTATCCTCATCAATACGTGTTTTCAGGGGGCCTCGGTAGCCTAGTTGGGAAAACCACCCGACTGGACTACCGACGTTCGGACAACCCGTGTTCAATTCCCGCTGGGAGCAGTGTGAATTATACTCGTGGTTGGAAGAAAAAAAAATACCCCCACGGTTGACCTAGCCGTTGGCAGAAATGGGTACCAGGGTATTATCCTGGGAAGGTGAGGAATGTCGCTTCGCATCTGAGTATAGATGCTTGAGGCTACGCTATACAGAAATATCCGAACACTTCTGGATAGGCGGCCGAGCACATATGGGTGTAAACTCGCGTGCTAAGACGCCGGTTCAAGTCTCGTACTTTACCTTTACCTTTACGTGTTTTCACTGTTGCTGGAGAGGGCTAGACATGGAATCTCACTACCAAGAGACCAAGGGAGGGTGGGGTTCCAAAGAAACCATGCGGGGATAACATTTTTTTAAACCTTACCACCTTTGGTGGGAACTCAACCCAGAACCTACTTGTCCAGAGGCTGACACCTTACTTCTAGACTACTCAGGCCTCTCCCCCCCCCACCCCCCAGGATATCTGTATAATGTAGGTTCTGTTTTAATTTCTTGGTCCTCTATTTTTCTATTCTGTTCTCTGTTCTATTTCTTAATATCTGACTAGTGTCATTCAAGAAGCATCCAGTTCTCTCAACCTTGTTCAGCTACCCGGTGTGGTTACTCCTCAGTGAGGGGAGAAAAGTCTAGAGTCATTGTTACTTGCCATACATGCCATATGTGATGACTAAGGAGGTCATTTTCCTAACATCATCAAGCGCTATACATTTTAAAACAATATAACGATCATCATTTTTAGGAGGACATGAACTTCTGGTGTATGGTGGATAGGTGGCAGGAACCATTGAAGGCTATGCATGAAAAGTGTTCCTTCTTGCAGTTTCCTCATATTCCAAGTCCGGCTTGTTGCAGGAGCTACTGTTCACACCGTGAGCTGTGTCTCATCCGTTTTGATCATGTCTCGATATTCCAATTGTTTACGATGAATGATGATATCGTATGACAAGGAACAGTTGGCTGTGTTCACTTTCTGCGCGATTTCACCTTATGTCTTTTGGCGTGTGCTGAGCCTGCTACGATGGGGACTACAGTTACCTTTCTTTGTTTGGGAGATGAGATATTAATTCGGATGATTACGCTGGCACGAGCGGTTGAGCATTTATGGATTTTAATTCGTTTGCAGTGATACCGGGGCATTCCATAACCCTAACGTGTTATTAGATTTGTAGGTCAGTACAAATTAGCTTTTGTTTGCATTCGCTCGACCGACGATAACTTATTCCCCTCGTCTAATTTTACACGTCCGTTTGTTGTTGTGGTTTACAGCAAGCTCTGATATCAGCACATTTCAGTCCAAAATATCCGGCTCAGCATGTCATTTTTGGGTGTAGATTTGCCTTGGCCTATTCGCTTGACCAGATTGGTTAGTCTGTTTTCAGGTCAACGGCGGGTACATGGAGTAGGATCTCGGTGAGTTATTGTTTGCTGATCCTGAAGAAAGGAATGAACTGGAATTGGTGATTGCTCTATTGCAAGCTGATTGGTGGAGGTTAATTCTGTTTATACAAAACCAGGCGAGGTATCCCAAGCTAAACAAAAATACACACATTTATATTATTTCTGGCAGACATTATACCTAAAAGAAACACACAAAAAACACACACCAGGGTAGGACAGATTCACCAGTTTGATGAGGCTGTTTTTAGATCTTTAGTTTACTATTAAAAGACTTCTCATATCTGCTCTGCCGCCCGATCCAGCAACCATCGAAGTGTTCGTCTATTGATTATTCCTGTCCTGTGTTGATTGAAAGTTTTATGTTCTTTTCCATTGAGAATGATTTTCCTGCTCTCGCCCTTAGTGGCGCCGCTTTTCACCATTCTTTTGACATTACCCTCCACTTCACTGCCGCCTTCCTATGAGAGACGATCTTTAAAAGCCCAAATTTTGTCGTTTATGTTCCTGTTTAAGGTTCCCTTTCCTCAACTATGTCGTTTATGTTCATGTTTAAGGTTCCCTTTCCTCAACTATGTCGTTTATGTTCATGTTTAAGGTTCCCTTTCCTCAACTATGTCGTTTATGTTCATGTTTAAGGTTCCCTTTTCCCCACTATGCCGTTTATGTTCATGTTTAAGGTTCCCCTTCCTCAACTATGTCGTTTATGTTCATGTTTAAGGTTCCCTTTCCTCAACTATGTCGTTAATGTTCATGTTTAAGGTTCCCTTTCCTCAACTATGCCGTTTATGTTCATGTTTAAGGTTCCCCTTCCTCAACTATGCCGTTTATGTTCATGTTTAAGGTTCCCCTTCCTCAACTATGTCGTTTATGTTCATGTTTAAGGTTCCCCTTCCTCAACTATGTCATTTATGTTCATGTTTAAGGTTCCCTTTCCTCAACTATGTCGTTAATGTTCATGTTTAAGGTTCCCCTTCCTCAACTATGTCGTTTATGTTCATGTTTAAGGTTCCCTTTCCTCAACTATGTCGTTTATGTTCATGTTTAAGGTTCCCTTTCCTCAACTATGTCGTTTATGTTCATGTTTAAGGTTCCCTTTCCTCAACTATGTCGTTTATGTTCATGTTTAAGGTTCCCTTTCCTCAACTATGCCGTTTATGTTCATGTTTAAAGTTCCCTTTCCTCAACTATGTCATTTATGTTCATGTTTAAGGTTCCCCTTCCTCAACTATGTCGTTTATGTTCATGTTTAAGGTTCCCTTTCCTCAACTATGTCGTTTATGTTCATGTTTAAGGTTCCCTTTCCTCAACTATGTCGTTAATGTTCATGTTTAAGGTTTTTTATTTCACCCCTGATAGAAAAGATCCTTTCTGCCTACTGCGGGCTTCGAACACCGTATGCCGGCTTTGCAGCTAGCGGAACAGTGGTTTTAGCTGCATGGTCACGCGCACCACTTTCTGAGAAGTGACGAGGGTTAATCCTGTCTATTCTGTGATGTTGAGATGTCATGAGGGTTAATCCTGTCTATTCTTTGATCTTGGGATGTGACATTGGTTAATCCTGTCTATTCTGTGATGTTGAGATGTCATGAGGGGTAATCCTGTCTATTATGTGATGTTGAGATGTCATGAGGGTTAATCCTGTCTATTCTTTGATCTTGGGATGTCACATGGGCTAATCCTTTCTATTCTGTGATGTTGGGATGTGACATAGGTTAATCCTGTCTATTCTATGATGTGACATGGGTTAATCCTGTCTGTTCTGTGATGTTGGGATGTCACATGGACTAAGCCTGTCTATTCTGTGATGCTGGGATGTGACATAGGTTAATCCTGTCTATTCTATGATGTGACATGGGTTAATCCTGTCTGTTCTGTGATGTTGGGATGTCACAGGGGTTAATCCTGTCTATTCTATGATGTGACATAAGTTAATGTTGTCTATTCTATGATGTGACATAGGTTAATCCTGTCTATTCTGTGGTGTTGGGGTGTGACATAGGTTAAATCTGTTTTTTTCTATGATATTGGGATGTAACATGGGTTAATCCTGTCTATTCTATGATGTGACATGAGTTAATCCTGTCTTTTCTTTCATTCACAAACCATTTTAAATAAAGCCAAGGAAGAATAAACAAACTGAGAACTCTTTCTAAACTTTTTTTTTAGAAAAAAAAAGTAAAAAATTATTATTTGAAACAATTTTTTTTTGCCAATGGAATTAGAAACCAAAGACATTTGTTGTAAACAGCAAGTATTGCATTTTGGCCAAGGCAAATTGACAACTTATTACCAATAACATTACCTATTACAACAATAAACATCATTTATTGACAAGAAATGAGCAGGAAACAGCTGGGATATATTGTGACAACTAGAACATTTGACGTAAAATGAGATTGGGAGAGACAGAGAGAAAAGATACCTGACAGCTATAGAGAATGATGTGGGAGGAAGGAAAGTCAATAGCAGAAGTGATAAACCGCTGTTGAGATAGAAGGTTGTACAAAGACATGGTCATATACCCCAACCCCAGCAGGTATGGTACATGATGATGATGACTACCAATATTAACACACAGAAGAAAGTCAAAGACAGCTGTTGCAAGAAAATCATTAAATGCCATAGAAATGCACTATTGCTGAAGCATGTGGATAAGTTCATTGATAATAATAATTCTTCTTGTTCTTCTTCTTCTTCTTCCTCTTCTTCTGCTTCTCTTCTTCTCATAAACCCCTGGTAGTCAGGGCACCACTGACAGATTTGATTAACCTTCTTCTTTAATCATCTTAACTCATTCTTTGGCACTCTGCAAAGTCAAGGTCTGTCCATTTTTTTATATTATCTTCCCGTCTCTTTCTCAGTCTACCTCTCCTCTCTCATTTCACAGTTCCTTGCAGAATGATCTTTGTCATATGATCGAGATACATGGCCAAACCATTTCTTCCCAGTTGTCGAAATATCACCATGTACTCCAATTGCTTGTTGTATCCTTTTGCAAAATTGTTCATCTGTGCTATAATCTGAGTAAGAGATGCTGAGAACCTTACGATAACTTTCATTTCTATAGCTGCAGCTCTAAGGTGAGGGTTTATTTTTTGCAAGCATTAATCTAATTTTAGAATTGAGGATTTACAGATAAGAACAATAATAACAATATGCCAAAATAATTGCAAAGCGAACTTGTCACAAGGTAAACTTGTCACAAGGTAAACTAGTCACAAGGTAAACTTGTCACAAGGTAAACTTGTTAGAAATATGAGAATTAAACAATGTATATATTAATGTTGGTATATGATATCATGGTTAGAGTTTAAGGTCAGACCACATACAAATTGGAGAGTCTTCTGTCAGCATAGTGTACCAACAGGTCATTAATTATTGCCCTTCATCTCTTATTAAAGAGGTATAACTCAGCACCAATGGTTCTAACTGCAGTGTCAGTCATAGTTCATGGTTAGTGGTAGTTTATGTAAAACAGTTCTGGCTCCAGTGTCAGTCATAGTACATGGTTAGTGGTAGTTTATGTACAACAGTTCTAGCTGCAGTGTCAGTAATGGTACACAGTTAATTTTAGTTTATTTACAACAGTTTTGGTTGTAGTGATAGTAATGGTACACAGTTAGTGGTGGTTTATGTACAACAGTTCTAGCTGCAGTGATAGTAATGGTACACAGTTAGTGGTAGTTTATGTACAACAGTTCTAGCTGCAGTGATAGTAATGGTACACAGTTAGTGGTGGTTTATGTACAACAGTTCTAGCTGCAGTGATAGTAATGGTACACAGTTAGTGGTAGTTTATGTACAACAGTTCTAGCTGCAGTGTCAGTAATGGTACACAGTTAATTTTAGTTTATGTACAACAGTTCTAGCTGCAGTGATAGTAATGGTACACAGTTAGTGGTAGTCTATGTACAGCAGTTCTAGCTGCAATGTCAGTCATGGTACACAGTGATAGTTTATGTACAGCAGCTTTATCTGCAGTGTCAGCAATGGTACACAGTTAGTAATAATTATGCACAACGGTTCTAGCTGCAGTATCAATCATAGTACACAGTGGTAGTTTATGTACAACAATTCTAGCTGCAGTGTCAGTCATAGTACACAGTGGTAGTTTATGTACAACAATTCTAGCTGCAGTGTCAGTTATAGTACACAGTGGTAGTTTATGTACAGTGATTTTAGCTGCAGTATCAGTAATGGTGCACAGTTAGTGGTAGTTATGTACAACAGTTCTAGCTGCAGCGTCAGTCAGCGTACACAACCAGTGATAGTTATGTACAACAATTCCAGCTGCAGTATCTGTAATGATGCACAGTTTGTGGTAGTTATATACAATTTATGACACTCTATAATGTGTTAGGTATGACTCTATAATGTGTTAGGTATGACTCTATAATGTGTTAGGTGTGACGCTATAATGTGTTAGGTGTGACTCTATAATGTGTTAGGTGTGACTCCATAATGCATTAGGTGTGACTCTCTATAATGTGATAGATCTGACTCTATATAATGTGTTATGTCTGACTCTATAATGGGATAGGTCTGACTCTATAATGTGATAGCTTTGACTCTCTATAATGTGTTAGGTGTGACTCTCTATATTGTGTTAGGTGTGACTCTATAGTGTGTTAGGTGTGATTCTCTCTAATGTGATAGGTCTGATTCTATAATATGATAGCTTTGACTCTCTATAATGTGTTTGGTCTGACTCTATACACTGTATAAGATCTAACTCTCTGTACTGTAATAGGTCTGACTCTCTATAGTGCCACATTTTCCACCTATGAATAATGTAGCTGCTCTAAGCTATTAGATTCTTGCCTATAATCTATGACTTGCTCTTTTTAAAAGTTTTCTTCCTTGAGCCTACATTCTTTTTTCATGCTGCAGTCAGTTACTTCCCCTGACGGAGCTCTTTTGTTCGTCTGTCCTCCCTCCACTTCTGAATCAAGGCCATTATCTGGTTACTGGTTGTCTTCTGCCTTGTGATATCCATTCTCTCAAACTCTCCAGGCCGCAACCGTTGCCCAAAAACATCCATCTGAAAGAAAGTAAACCACAATTAGTACAAAGTATAAACAAGTTGGAAATGAGACTGTTAAAGTCTTCTTGAGTTTCTTCTGCTGTTTGCTAAACGATTATTTTTCTTACCATCATTGTCGTCCACCCTTAAAGAGGCATTAAGTGGGCCATAAGCATGTTTTGTTGTGGTTGACAGCAAGCTATGGCATCTACACCTCTCAGCTCAACATTTAATTCTGACATAGAATTTTTAGGTCTGGATTGACTTCCCTAATTGATCCTTATCATCAGATGGAAGATGTACCATAGGAATAAAAAGCAGAATAGCTCAGGCAAAAAAAGCATTTCAGTAAATAAAAAACATCTTATGCAACAAATCTATGTTAATAGAAGTGAGAAAGAGAGTTCATTAGCGCTATATAGAGCCAATTCTAACCTATGGAAGCGAATCATCATCAGTAAACAAAGAAATGAAAAGACGATTAGGTGCCATAGAGATGGGATTTCTCAGAAGAATGTTGAAAGTTCAACACATGTTCACAGCTAAAAAGACCAACAAGGAAACTCTCAAAGAGGCCAACACAAAAAGGGAGCTCCTAAGAAATATCAGAAAGAAACAATCAACATTTTTCTGGTATACCATGAGAAGTGAAAAGTTGGAATACTGGCAAAACACATGGAAAGAGAGATCCCGGATGACAGTGAGAGAAAATACTAGATAGCTTTGTGTCATATCATGGAAAACAGTCAACAACAAAATTGATACGATGCACTGTGGATAGAAGGTTGTGGATGATCACCAACCGGTATGGCACATGATAATGATGATGAGTTGATCCTTACCCATTTGTTACAAGATTTCTTAGTCTGTTACTAAGTCCATTACGGAAAGGTGGAGCAGAATCTTGATCAATTCTAATTCATTGATCTTGAATCTAACAGTCAGCTTTGAGTCACTGTCTATTTCAGCTCAGGTGATGTTAGGTATCTTGGGATCATGAACAAGTCTTATGCTTATCAAGTATAGTAGTCTTATGTAGTGTATTGGACCAAGATTTTATATGCAAAAAGAGACAAAAGCTGATCTCACAGATGTTGGCTACTCTCACCTAATTTGGAATGTTAGTTAAAAAAGTTCCCCGGGTGTGGTCACTGTGCATGCTACAGCTCTTTGCAACTGCATGTGAGAGTTTATTGTCAGGTGAGGCTCACAGGTTAAGGGACTTTTAAGAGCGGAACCATGATATGTTGTCTCACCAAAGATATTTATTGAGTTATTAGCGGGTCATCACCATTGCACTCTGAACATGTCCATAGGTGCTTAGATTCCCTCCTCAGCAATTCCTGCAGGGTCCAGTGACTGACGACTCCAGTTCTGTGTTGGTTGATAAGTCTTCTTACACACCCACTAAGTGTCTCATTTCTGGCTGTGCCCATCTTAACTCCCATCTCTATCATCCGAAGAAATGACGTGGATTTGTTCACCAAAGGTAACACATCAATAATGAGGTGCTTGAGTCACTCACATTTGTTTTATTTTGTTTGTTTACGTGTACCAGGTTTTGATATTAAGCCAAGTTCCAAGGGACTGAGTTTTGCATAAAAATAACTTTTCCCCCTTTTATCACTCTGGTCGCCATGTAGTCAGGTGTCACTCACAATGCAGGCTGATATTCTTCAACTTAGAGGTACTCTCTCATTTTTTAAAAATTATCCAGAGATTTGATGATTTTAGTATATATTTCCTATCAATTTTTCCCTGAGTAATGGTCATTTTGACCTACACTTTTTGATTTTCACCTGCCCAGGTTCTTTAATATAGAACATATATTACATTTACTATATATGTCATACCTGTATTCTCTTCAGGTAAAGTATAGCATTAACATTGACAGCACAAAGTGTCTCTAAATGACATATGCAATGAATACAATATGAAAATGAACATAGCTAAAACAGAAATAATGAAAATGAGCAAGGAAAGAGATTATTTAAATATCAAAATAAATAACAATCAAAGAAAGCAGGTTAGCGAATTCAAATATTTGGGTAGTATGTTCACGGAAGATAGAAGTATAAATAGAGAAATAGAAACAAGAGTGCAGAAAGCGAACATTATTAACTACTAGCTCAACTCTTGAAACATCCAGGTATTTCAATGACAGCTAAGAGACAAATGATAAATAACATCTTCACACCAACATTATGCTACCAATGTAAAACATAGACATTGAACAAAGCCCAAAAACAGAAAATCATGACATCTGAAATGAGGTGCTTGAGAAAAATAACGAACAACACAAGGGCAAATAGAGTATCAAATGTTAAAATCAGAGAAGAAATGGAAATTAAACCATGTCTGGAATATATATACGAACTACAAATGAAATGGTATAGGAACTTGCAATGAAACCAGACTAAATGTCATCAAGAGCATTCTAAGAACATCAAAACAGGAGGTGAGAGGAAGGCCAAGGAAAAGATGGATAAATGGAATAAAAGAAATTTGCAAAGACCAAGACATTTCCTTTTTAACAGCAGCCAGATACACTAAAGAAAGACATTCCATTTATGAAAAGAGAGGATCAAACAACAAGAAGGCAAATATCCAGAAATATCATAACATACTGACAACAACTTCCTTTCTCTCTGCAACACTTATAGGCATCAGCAGCTAGATAAAAGAAGATGAAGCACAAAATGTATCATACCTGTATTTTCTTCATGTCTTGATAGTAAAATATTAACAGAAAAATGTATCATACCTGTATTCTCTTCATGTCATGATAGTAAAATATTAACAGAAAAATGTATCATACCTGTATTCTCTTCATGTCATGATAGTAAAATATTAACAGAAAAATGTATCATACCTGTATTCTCTTCATGTCTTGATAGTAAAATATTAACAGAAAAATGTATCATACCTGTATTTTCTTCATGTCATGATAGTAAAATACTAACATAAAAATGTATCATACCTGTATTCTCTTCATGTCATGATAGTAAAATATTAACAGGGATAAATGTATCATACCTGTATTTGCTTCATGTCTTGATAGTAAAATATTAACAGAAAAATGTATCATACCTGTATTCTCTTCATGTCTTGATAGTAAAATATTAACAGAAAAATGTATCATACCTGTATTTTCTTCATGTCTTGATAGTAAAATATTAACAGAAAAATGTATCATACCTGTATTCTCTTCATCTCATGATAGTAAAATATTAACAGAAAAATGTATCATACCTGTATTTTCTTCATGTCTTGATAGTAAAATATTAACAGGGATAAATGTATCATACTTGTATTCTCTTCATGTCTTGATAGTAAAATATTAACAGGGATAAATGTATCATACCTGTATTCTCTTCATGTCTTGATAGTAAAATATTAACAGGGATACATGTATCATACCTGTATTCTCTTCATGTCTTGATAGTAAAATATTAACAGGGATAAATGTATCATACCTGTATTTTCTTCATGTCTTGATAGTATAATATTAACAGGGATAAATATATCACACTTGTATTCTCTTCTTGTTTTGACACTATAATTTTGACAAGGATAACACACAAAAATCAAAATCATAGCTAGAACAAAACCTGTATTTTCTTTATACCTCAGATATTATTAATACAATACTGACTGTGATGTAAGACATAAACTATCATACCCATACTCTTTTGATGTCTTGGATATCTATCTATCTATCTATTGTCCTTTCGAGCCGAAGACGGCACATAGGGCAGAACCACAATCTCAAAAACAGAAACCTTGCGTGCCAAAATGGCACATATTGCAGAGATCACTGCTCTATGGCTCTGTTTCCATAACAATACTTTTTACAATGACAGCTTGTCAAGCCATCGATCAACCTCCTTAGTCGCCTCTTACGACATGCCTGGAAGGTCACAGTGTCACTATTCTTTACCTCCCTCATAATGAGGCCCCGGTAACACACAGGATATAGTTAGTACAATATTGACATTCATTCATTTTTCTTTCAGGCTAAAGACAGGTTTAGGGAGGACGGAAGTCATAAATCTCCATGATTCAAGATCTGTTGTTAGTTCTTGGTTGTTTCTTAGTCCGTCTGTGTTAGGCACATCTCATATCTTTGTGTGTACATGTCTTTGTTTGTCACATCTCAAATCTTTGTGTGTGCATGTCTGTGTTAGTCACCTCTAGTGACTTGGGCAGATGGTGCTCGTAAACCTGGGAGGGCCGACCATCTAAGGGCAGAATCCCCCTACAGAAAAGACAATCTGCTGCCTTGCAGGAAGATTGGGGACAATCAAAGGCTAAGGAAAGCTAACCTGAATAAAATTCTGGCTGAAATCGGATGCACTGGACCACTGGCGCAGAACACAGTGCAACGTTTTAACGGGTGTTCAATCAGAGTGGATCTGGCAGACTCTGACTTCATGTGAGAGTCTGGAATCCTACTCTGATTGAGTCCAGATCGCAGAGAGAGAGAGAGAGAGAAAGAGTTTCTTAGTCCCATGATTGAGCCTTCCCTAGCAGTTGTTCTGTGCAACGATTCTATGGGTCTGCCTTATTTTACAATATTAACAGGGATTAACACAAAATATATCATACCTGTGCTCTCTTGATGTCCTGGATATTGTTCTGGATATAGTTAACAGTCTCTGTGTCAAGATGTTCAGCATCCTGCCCTTCTCCGCTGGCAACTGAAACATTAACAACAATCATGCAAAAAACAATCAATGAAAATATTCACACAGATGACAATTTCGAGTATTTTTTTTTTTCAATTTGGAATTGATTTTTGTTGCAACTCTACTACTTCTTTCTTCTTCTTTTTCTCTCCTTCCTCATCTGCCTTTCAGTGTTGAGGGGAGATATAATTTGCGGTCTTTTGCTCTTCTGTTCGCCTCTGCTGCTGTTATGTTTCCCAGTGCTGCTGCTGTTAGTATTACATCTATCCATCTTTTTTGTGGTTGACCCTTGGGTCTGGTATTCTCGTAACGTTTATTCAGGGCTTTTTGTATTTTAATCTTTCTGCCATGTCACATGGCTAAACCATTTTATCTGTTGTTTATTATATATATGTTTATTAGCAGGTCAGTAAGGGATAAATGTTTTATGCTCATAGAAATAACAGAAGCAACTCTACTTAATCTCGATATTCCCTTAGCTTCTGCAGTCCAACTTTGAGAGCATTAGGTACTGCTTCACATGAAAAACGGTTGTAGGGATTAATTAAACTTCTGTAGCATAAAATTATTTTAATCAAAATTTATTCATTCACTTTATGTGTATTAAACCTCAGTGGTATTGTGCACATGCCTGGCAACCTGAAGGATTAAGGTTCAAATGCCAGTTGAGGCAAAACAAAAAAAATCCTCAGACCCAAAAGACTCTCAGAGTCCACCCAGCCCCTTTAAATTGGTACCAGAGATATTCTGTAGGAAGGAAAGGCAACAAAGAAGGAGATGACCTGATGATGTTGTGGCTTAAGACAATGAAATCAGCAACACTTCATTACCAAGCAGCAATTTCTATGGGACTGCCTTTACCTTTATGTTCATGAGCTTATTACATCCAAAATGAAAGTAAACATTTAACTTGAGAATTCTTCATTCTCTTCTGAATAAAGCTAATTTCCAATATTAGGAAGTAACAATCATAATTTTTTTGGCCATGTAATGAGAAGAGAACAACTGGAATATATTGCAACAACTGGGAAAATTGAGGGACGAAGAGATAGAGGGAAGCAAAGAGAAAAAATACCAGGCAGCTTAAGAGAATGGCTTGGCAGAAGGTCAACAACATAAATGATAAATAACTGTCGAGATTGAAAGTTGTGGAGAGACATGATCACCTACGCCAGCAGGCCTGGTACTTGATGATGATGATGATGGTGACTGTAAAAAATGGATTGCATAGTATCTTCCTCATTTTTTTGGAAAGCTGCTTTTGCCTGAGCCATTCTGCATCTCACCTCTGTTGTACATCTTATATAATTTAACAAATCTATAATAATTAAATAATGTACAAGAGCCATAGGAGATATGGGGGAGACTCACTTGTGTCCATGCTTTTGCGGATCTTTGTCAGGAAATCCAATATGACCTCTTCAGCCTGAGCTTTAGGACTAAGTGTGGGTACAGGTGTGTGTACAGGTGATTCGAGAATAGGTGCCATTCTTGAAAACTCAGAGGCAGGTGTAGGTGGCGGAGGGAGTAAAGCTCGACTGTGGACAAGAACAAGTTTCATTATTAAAGTTATTTTTAGCTAACAGTGGAAGATGTGTCCCGGTAGTGTGGCAGATTACCTTGGCAACAGGATAATGTCTGCATGAACAAATAGAATTTGTAAAATTGACAGCAAGTTTTATTATAATTTAATATAAAAATAACTTACTAAAAGCCATTTGGACATTTTATTTATTTTGATTGTCTAACATTGTCTTGAGTTGACTAAGGTGGAGACCTACACTTGTGACTAGAAACCTGGCATGATGCTACATAGCCACCTTGAGTGAGATAACATTTATATGACTAAAGCTGTCTATCAATGTTGAGTAGAGGTTACAAGTCAGACTGAAATATTACAAATTAGATGTTTTAGGAAGCTCGTAAGGAAATAACCCTGGAGGCAAAACGTGCACTATACAATACAATATTCATCCCAATGTTGTGCTACCAATGCCAGACCTGGACCCTAGATGCAAGAACAATAAGAAAAATAACCTCTACTGAGATTAAATGTGCTAGACGAATGACAGGAAACAGTCTGAGAGATAAGATCAGAAATGAAGAACTGAGAAAAAAGCTAGGAATAGCCCCCGTCATAGAATACATAAGGAAACAACACATAAAATGGTTCGGCCACGTGACAAGGCAGAAAGATCACAAAACAACGAGCCTTCAGCAAACATTGTGAGAACACCAGACCCAAGGGTCGACCACGAAAGAGATGGGTCGATGGAATATTAGAAGTGCTAGGAAACATAACAGCAGCAGAGGCGAACAGAAGAGCAAAAGACCACAAATTATATCTCCCCTCGACACTGAACGGCAGATGAGGAAGGAAAGAAGAAAATGAAGGAAGCTCATACTGTACAGTAGCAGGATTCACATATTAAAATCAAAAACAAAAGTCTCGTACCGGTCATACTGTGAGAGCAGTCTTTCCAGGGCACTAAACATCAACTCTGAGGTCGACAACAAAATCTCCACAGCAAGTTCTGCATTCAGAAGATAGCCTGACATTGCATAAAACAAAGAACTAAATAATGTATAGACATATGTTTGAGTTTTTAATTCCATACCCCATCCAACCTTGCATTGCAGAACTGGTGCCCGCATCAACAAATCACAAAAATATAATTAACACCACAGGTAAATGTTAACCTGAACTACTTGTTGCTCCCTTCCCACTTCTCACAGATTCACCAACACAACCGTGAATTATATATTTTGATAATCATGAAACTAGATAATAGAAACAAACAAACAAAATTCACTGACCTTACATAAGAATTTGAGCTATACACAGAAATGCTTGGAGATCTCTGGAAAAAGTCATAACTAAAGATGTTTAAGTTGAAAAATCAATTCCTTTATTTACTTAACATAAAAAAAATATGAGTATCTCATAAAGAAGTTGGTGAATATCTGCCTGTATGACAAGGGACACCCTCTCACAGGGCCTATGTGTACTGGGGACAAAACATATATTCACACCAAATGAAGCCCCTGATAAAAGTTACAGACTAAAAGAGACTTTGCCACAGGTTGAAAGCTGATGGACCCTTTCTAAATCACATTTAAGAATGATCAATACATGTGAGATGCGATGCTTGAGAAAAGTAAAAAATGACACAAGAAGAGATAGAATACCAAATGAAACCATAAGAAAAATGGTTGGAACAAAACCCTACCAAGAATATATAGAAAAACAACTTAAATGGTTTGGCCACCTGATCAGAACAAATCCTTACCAATCACCATCAAGGGCGTTCTTCTCAAGAATGCATGGAAAAAAACCAAGAGGAAGACCCAGAAGAAGATGGATAGATGCAGTGACAGAGACATGTAATAACAAAAGAAAATCACTAATTCAGACAGTTCGAGCAGCGCAAGAACGACAAATGATATAACCACGGTACCTTTTTGGTGCCAGTGAGAAAGAGAAAAGAAGAAAAAAGAAAGCTGGTGTATACAAAATAAAATATTAATAGACTTGTATTAAATAGGCAACAGAGATCACTTCTGCAAACGTTCTTTAACACCTACCTGTGGCCGACGTGTTCACGATATCATAGTAAACATTATTACCACTTTAAAATAACATTAGGTGCTCTAAAAATAGTATTTCTTCAGAACCTTTGACACACAACTGTGTGTCTCACTAGGCGAGACATTGGGAATCAGAATTTCTAACTCAAGTTGATTTATGACATGAGTTTGACCCCATGGACCGGATGTGTTATAATGTTTATCTTTATGATCACTGTAAGTCTGTCAGTATGTTTGGCAGCCTCATAGCATTATTCACTGTGTTTCCTGAGTTACAAAGGGTTGTTTTGATGTCAGTGACAACCAAGGAAATATCCCTGGTCATAGCAACAACAAAAAAGGGGGGGGGGGGGGGGGGGGG
The DNA here is from genome assembly GCA_032433765.1 of Megaustenia siamemsis. Lineage (NCBI taxonomy): Eukaryota > Metazoa > Mollusca > Gastropoda > Stylommatophora > Ariophantidae > Megaustenia > Megaustenia siamemsis. The sequence continues at coordinate 16,946,888 of JAVIAB010000008.1, forward strand.
GGAAGACCAATTTCTTGAAAATTGGCCTTTTTTTTGCATTATATGGGATAGTATTTCACGAAATGGGAAAAAAAAATTCTACATCAATAGAAACAAATCTAACACTCAGGAGTCACAAGAAGTAGTAATTAAGAAGGTATATTGTGGGGGGGGGGGATGTCTGACCATGGCAAACAGTCAAATTGTTAAAAATGTGTGCTTTGATGAGGTAATTTTTACACGGGTATCATAATTTAGGGTTAATATTACCTTCTGTTACACCTCAGACAATGAGGCAGACAGCAACTTGATATTTGTGAAAAGTAGACTAGAGGCAAGGAAAAAAAAATCACATATAAAATGTATGTTACAGATTCAGAGAAAAATGACGGGACTAAATAGCTTTTTGAGTCATAAAGTCTTCATCAGGAGACAAATAGAAAGACAAGAACAATACAAAATTACACAAAAGACATTATTACTTATCTGCAAAGATTCCAAAAATAATGACTGCTACATAAGAATAGTCATCAACTGGAAATTAAAACTAGCAAATTGAGAGGAGGTTTTGTTTGTTTTAAGTTTACCAGTTTTTAATGTCTGGCTCTGTATGTTTGAGGGCTTTTTACAGGGACTGAATTTTGTTGATACACCTGCTTGGTTCTCAGTTCACAGGGTCGGGGGCTGGTTTTGGTTTCGAGGCAAGATGCCAGTCTTGAGATAGAGAGGTTGTGGGTTCAAATCCTGGCTACACCGGTTAGGATTTTTATTTATGATTTCTCTCTGCGGCAACCACCCCTGGTCTCAGCAGCAAGGCCCGGCTTGAAACATCAATTACTCATCGATGGAAAAAATATGAGTTACTCCGAAGTCGGTGTTATCTGCCTGTGCGGCATGGGGCCCCTGTGCCAGGGACAAATGGATTAACATGCAAAATTCATTCCCTAGTCTCTGGGACTTCATCAGAGGTAAAACGCTGGTGAACGGGAAAAAAAAAGTTCATAGGATCAAAGCAAAGAAATGCATTAAAATGCAATGCTGCAGTAAAGCTGATTGTAAGGAGAAATGAAAAAAAAATAGAGAGAAAAAAACAGTATGGCCTGAGTTTCATGTAATAACTGGATGTCCACTTATTTTGAAAAGCTAAAACCATACAGTTTTTTTTCTATTTTGTTTTTTCATTTCTCCTTCTCAGTACATACCTGCACCTTAGCACTCAGCTGACAGTGTGCACTGTGCGAGCAGGTAGATATTCTTTGACTTCAGAAGTAGAATATATTTTATCATCAAGAGTCTAACATCATAGGTACAATTTTTCTCTAGCTAATGTGTTCAGCAGTAGCCACTTGGATCATATTTGGGAAAGCTCAGCAGGTGAGTAATTATCAAACAGACTGCCATGTTTTTACTTACAGGCTTTCTGAGAAGATCTAATTCTCTGCGGAGCAATGTAATTTCTTCTTGTGCTTTTCTCTCAGCCTCAAGTCTTTTCCTCCGTTCCTGTAATTAATGGTAACAATTCCTATAAAATATAGTTGCTAATATTACTAGGCTGCTAGTAAAGCTGGATAACTCATGAACAAATTAACATAAAATTACACCAATCAAGTTGTTTGTTGCTGTTATTTTAGTTAATTTACTCATATCTTTCTCATCACCATCATCATCATCATCATCATCATCATTGAGTGCCATCTCTGGATTTTAGGTTGGCTACCATAGAGCGTCATTCCATTCTACTCATGCTTTGATGGTGCAGGTTGTCATAGGTTGACATGTCCATCTTTTGATGTTACTCGTCCATGTTAGTCTTTGTCTGCCTCTTTTACCTTGTATTTTCTCTTCCAAGATTACTTTTAGCTGGCTGTTGTGTCTTTTAACATACCCCAAAAATATCATTTCTCCTGTTTGAATTGTATTTAGTTCTCTTTTAATTTTTAATTGTTTTAAGACTTCCAAGTTTGTTTTCTTTTCTTTCCACCCAATTCTACCTATTCTATCTCTTTCTAAGATGGTAAACTAACTTCTATTATACATTCTAATTTATTAGAAGAAGCTACATCTTAAAATAAAGGAAATTTGTGTGGTTATAAATGTAATAGTCTATCTATCTATTGTCCTTTCGAGCCGAAGATGGCACATAGGGCAGAACCACAATCTCAAAAACAGAAACCTTGCGTGCCAAAAAGGCACATATTGCAGAGATCGCTGCTTCTAAAATCTATGGCTCTGTTTCCATAACAATACTTTTTACAATGACAGCTTGTCAAGCCATCGATCAACCTCCTTAGTCACCTCTTATGACACGCCTGGAAGGTCACAGTGTGACTATTCTTTACTTTCCTCATAATGAGGCCCGGTAACACACAGGAGAAATGTAATAGTGCATCCCCAAAAACTCTTAGATTTGTAAATCTTTGATTTGTTTGGTATTAGCATTATTCTACTGAAATAACATCAGTAAATATTTACTTTAGCTAAAAATTAATGTGTTGTGTCACAATTTGAAACCACTTTTAAAACAGAGAATGCTACAATGTACACATTATTGTATTCATATTTGAAATCAAATTTATCAACATAACTGTAGACAGCAGACAACAAAACCAAGTAAAGGAATTTAAATACCTAGGAAGTCTAGTGACAAACGACAATTCACAAACAGTAGAAATAGTCTCAAGAGGCAACAAAGCTTGTCAAATCATTTGACAGCTATAACCATTATTGTCCAAAAAGGAAATAACTCTAGCGGCAAAATGGGGACTGTACAATACAATCTTCATTCCTACATTGTGCTACCAATGCCAGTCCTGGTCCCTAGATACAAGAACAATGAAATGTATTCGACGAATGACAAGAAACAGTCTGAAAGAAAAGATAAAAAATTAAGAACTAAGAAAAAGCTAGGAATAATCCCCATCATAGAATATATAAAGAAACAACAGATAAAATGGTTTGACCACATGACAAGGCAGAAAGATCAAAACACAACACAAGTCCTCAATAAATGTTGTGAGAACACCAGACCCAAGGGTCGACCATGAAAAAGATGGATTGACAGAATATAAGAAGTACCAGGAAACATAACAGCAGTAGAGACAAACAGAAGAGTAAAAGACTGCAAATTATATCTTTCCTTGACGTCAAAAGGCAAATGAGGAAGGAAAGGATAAGAAGATATTTGAATACAATTATACATTTTTATCTCAAAGTTTAAATTCTAAGGCAGAAATACAGCTAAACAGAATTTCAAAATAATAATTATTCCTAGCATACAACATCATATACTAAACAAAATGAAGACAGTAAAATATAAATGTGCTATAAAATGGGGGGAAAAATACATTATGAAATATAAACAAACTGAAGAGTCACAAAAAGGAAAAGTGGAAATACAATAAGAATTATACATTATCATCAAGTACCATGCCTGCTAGCATAGATGATCATGTCTCTACACAACTTTAAATCTCGACAGTTATTTATCATTACTGTTGTTTGACCTTCTGCCAAGCCATTCTCTTAAGCTCTTCTGGTATCTTTTCTCTTTGTTTCCTTCTGTCTCTTCATCCCTCAATTTCCCCAGTTGTCACAATATATTCCAGCTGTTCCCTTCTCATTACATGACCAAAAAATTATTATTGTTTCTTCCTAATTTTGGATAATAACTCTCTTTTACTTTGGTCTCTTTCAGAATGTTTTCATTACTCTTCTTAGTTGTCCATAGTATTCTTGACATTCTTCTGCAAAACCACATTTCTACAGTCTCCAGTGATCTTCTTGTCTGTTGTCCTATTGTCCATGATTCACAACCATATGTTATGACTGGCTCTACATAACATTTAAGAACTCTTTTTCTATTATTATACATAGAAGAAATTTCAACTCATTTTAACCTCTTGTAGTTGTTCCGCCAGCTCATTTCTTTCCTTGTCCATCCTTGCTTGCTCAGCTGCTGCTGTCTGCACCAATAATCCCTCAGCAGCCCTTATTATTTGTAGAAATAGAAACATGTATATATAACACTAATTAGTAACTAACATTAAATGATTATAATTATTGAAACTAACATTTTAGCAATTCTTCAGATGTCTTGACAAAATACATTTCAATGCCTTATACAACTATATTTGAACAGACATGTTGCTAGAGTATGTCTAGTTATTTTGAGCGGCACATATAGTGTAAGTGGATTCGTTTCCGGTTGTTTCCAAAATGGAGGAATTATTTTTCTCCGGCTTGGTATAGAACCGTTGATCAGAGGTTTAACAAGCCGCTATCGTAAAAACGATGTTGTTAATGAAACGTAGACCGGATAGAGGAAGACCCAGAGAGACACTGAGAAGAACATTGATGAGAGAGGCAAGTGCTGCAGGATTCGGCTCCCTCAATGAGATAGAGCTGCTTGCACAGAACAGAGGCAAATGGCGAGATTTGATAAAATATCTTAAAAATTTGAAAACTGCTAGAACAAAAATTCAGATAAGAGAAGGAGTATCTTGGTCTACACCCTATGGGCCGGCTACAGCTCGAAAGGTCAATAGATAGATAGATATAGTGTAAGACAGAGGCAATGCAGCAGGAGGTCAATGCCTTGGAGTCATGACCCAGGTGGGCCCATCGCACCTAAAGTGTCAAGAAGCTAAAGGGATGAAACACTTGCTTGATGGAGGGCCATCTTCTGATGATCAGATTGCCTCCTGCTGCGAAGCTCTGTACAAAGAGTTTCCTATTACTTATTGTCCAGGTTGTACAATATTACCCTTTTGAAATGTATGTTCAAATAAAAATTAATGATGTTAGCATTCAACTGGTCCAAGATCAGTAAAAAAAAATTCCTGGTAATAAGCACATTGATAAATTCCTGAAATACAGAATTATCATCATGTGCCATACAGCATGGTGTATGTGAGCATGTCCTTCCAGAATTCTCTATCCACAGTACATCGTATCAATTCTGTTGTTGATTGTTTTCCTTGCCATGACATCAAGCTATATAGTATCTTTTATAGTTATTATCCACAATTTCTCTTCCCTGTTTTTTGCCAGTTGTATCCAAGTATTCTAACTTTTCTCTTCTCATGATGTACCCAAAAAAACATTTTCTGATATCGTTTAGGAGCTCCCTTTTTGTGTTGGCTTTATTTTTTAAAATTTTCTTGTTAGTCTTTTTGACTGACCAGGGAACTCTCAACATTTTTCTGAGAAATCTCATCTCTGAGATCTTTAACCAACTGTTCATTTGTTTGTCCACTGTCCATGATTCCTTTCCATATGTCAGAATTGACAACTAACATATTGGAAAAATATTAGCATAATATAACATTAAACTGTAAAGAAAGCATAACAATTTTATCATTTCTCTTTCCCCATTCAACACGCAGTCCCACAATGTATGGCCCTTTCATCTTTTCGGGCAGTCTAGTAGAGGCTATTGTGTATTTTTTTGAGGTTTTGTTTTTGTTGAACAGCTTCTCTCGTGGCTAATTCTACCAATGTTTGACAAACACATGCGGTCACAGAATGAACATGTCAGGCTCACTGGTCCACAGGGTTTTCAATCCTTTTTCATGAGTCTTTTCTCTTCTAAGTTTTGCCTTAGCACAGTCTCAAATGATGTTATCATCATCAAGTACCGGGTCTGCTGGCTTAGGTGATCATGTCTCTCCACAACATTCTATCTCAGCAGCTATTTATCATTTCTGTTGTTGATCTTCTGCCAAGCCATTCTCTTAAGCTGTCTGTTATTTTTTCTCTTTGCTTCCCTCTATCTCTTCATCCCTCAATTTTTTCAGTTGTTACAATATATTCCAGTTGTTCTCTTCTCATTACATGGCCAAAAAATGATGATTGTTTTTTCCTAATATTGGAAATTAGCTCTCTTTTTGCTTTTACCTCTCTCAGAAAATCTTCATTACTCTTCTTAGCTGTCCATGGTACTCTCAACATTCTTCTGTAAAACCACATTTCTACAGACTCCAGTGATTTTCTTGTTTGTTGTCCTATTGTCCATGATTCGCATCCATATCTTAAGATTGGCTCTACTTAACATTTAAGCTATAAATGATGTTATACCATTCCTTATACATGCTCTCCATGATGTGTGATCACTTGCCAGATGTTCCCAGTCATATTCACATATGGAGGAGTCATTCAGAGATGATGTTGTAATTTGCCCTTCTTTCAGCGTGTTTTCTTTAGCAAGTCCAGGGCATATGGTCCTTACATTCCATGTGTCAAGTTTAAACATTGGTGCTTTCTTCCTCATTTCACTTTGCTTACACTGCCTGGGCACAGAATATGGAGATAGTGCTTTACCCAGTCGCACTATCACCCTCTCGACATTGTATCAAGGACTTCTGTAGGAGGGACAAAGTCCATACGTTCGGAATTGAAAGAAGATGCAGGGGATGCCAGAAAGACGGTTAACGCCGTCTACTGCCATAGGGTCCCTCCCTCCAGATTTTTACTCTGGGTGTACTCCCATAACCTTCGATTCCAACTAGAATATAGTCCACAAGGTAGTGTAGGCTTTTGTTGTTGAAGTTTCCCTGCTTCTAGACGGGTTGCCAGTCCCACATAGAATTTAATATTTATATATCCGATGACAGCTTCTGCAGAAATGTAGTTTGTCTAGCTGCTAATCATCATCATATGCCATACCGGTTGGCGTAGGCGGTCATGTCCTTCCACAATCTTATATCCACTGTATATTGTATCAATTCTGTTGTTGACTATTTTCCATGCCATGAGACCAAGCTATCTAGTATTTTCTCTCTTTATCATCCCCGACATCTTTTTCCCTGTATTTTGCCAGTTGTAACCAAGTATTCCAACTTTCCTCTTCTCATGATGTGCCCGAAAAATGTTGATTGTTTCTTTCTGATGTTTTTTTAGGATCTCCCTTTCTGTGTTGAGCTCTTTGAGAATTTCCTCATTGGTCTTCTTAGCTGTCCAGGGAACTTTCAACATTCTTCTGAGAAATCTCATCTCAGTGGCCTCTAATCACTTTTTCATTTGTTATTCCATGATTCACTTCCATAGGTCAGAATTGGCTCTATTTAGCACTGATGAATTCTCTTTCTCACTTCTATTGACATAGATTTGTTGCATAAGACGTTTTTCCTTTTCTGAAATTATATTTTCGCCTAAGCTATTCTGCTTTTTATTTCTGTGGTGTATCTTCCATCTGATGTTATTCTATCTATCTATTGACCTTTCGAGCCGAAGATGGCACATAGGGCAGAACTACAATCTCAAAAACAGAAATCTTGCGTGCCAAAGTGGCACATATTGCAGAGATCACTGCTTCTAAAATCTATGGTTCTGTTTCCATAACAATGCTTTTTACAATGACAGCTTGTCAAGCCATCGATCAACCTCCTTAGTCGCCTCTTACGACATGCCTGGAAGGTCACAGTGTCACTATATATGATGTCATTACTGTGCCCAAATATGTGACGCTTTGCACTAGCTGCTCAATACCATGGAATGTTTATTTTCTTTGTTTTCTGCCGCTATACACTTGGCCCCTCATAGTGTTTAATGTTTGTTATATATGATATCTGTGTTCACCCCCTTCTAATTGGCGTGTGATTGTTTGTTTTTACTAATTTTGTAAGGTTTTTATTTTACTCTTGTATACAGGTTTGTTTTTTCCTTTTGTTACATTATGAATGTTAAGTTAGTCAATATGACTAATCAATCAACTAAACATCAAACATGGTCATTCAAACAACAGATTGTATTTTCATTTAACTAAGCAATCTATTTAACCAGTAAATCATCCATTTAACTAAGTAGTCTATTTAACCAGTAAATCATTAAATTAACTACCAATTGATTTAACCAATAAATCATTCACTTAACTAACCAATTTATTTAACCAGTAAACCGTCCATTTAACTAAGCAATCTATTTAACCAGTAAATTATCCATTTAACTAAGCAGTCCATTTAACCAGTAAATCATCCATTTAACTAAGCAGTCTATTTAACCAGTAAATCATCCATTTAACTAAGCAATCTATTTAACCAGTAAATCATCCATTTAACTAAGTAGTCTATTTAACCAGTAAATCATCCATTTAACTAAGCAATCTATTTAACCAGTAAATCATCCGTTTAACAATGCAGTCTATTTAACCAGTAAATCATCCGTTTAACAATGCAGTCTATTTAACCAGTAAATCATTCACTTAACTAACCAATTTATTTAACCAGTAAACCGTCCATTTAACTAACCAATTTAACCAGTAAATTATCCATTTAACTAATTAATCTATTTAACATTTCAACTATGAAATCAACCAACCAGCTGTCCCTAATCAATATTCTCTATCTCTCTTTCTGACAATGTTAGTTGAACACAGATGCTTAGTGCTGTGGTTTATTTGCACCTTTCAGCCCAACACATCCAACTTCAGCACTGCATTTTTTGTACCGGGTTGCCTTCCCTCTTCGGTTCCTACTCACTTGACCAGACTGGATGGTCTGTTTCCTGGAACACCTCTGAAAGGTGGAGCAGGGTCTTCTTCTTTTTCTTTGGCATTGCCAGCTTTTTTATCTCTGATGAAGTCCCTAGACACTAGGGACTGAATTTTGCGTGTTAATCCATTTTTTCCTGGCAGCCATGTGCACAGGTGTCCCTCGCGCACAGGCAGATAACTCCGTCTTTGGAGATACTTATATTTTTTCCATCCATGAGTAATTGACGTTTCAAGCCGCACCTCGCTGCTGAGACCAGGGGTGGTTGCCGCAGAGAGAAATCATAAATAAAAATCCTAACTGGTGTAGCCGGGATTTGAACCCACAACCTCTCCATCTCGAGGCCAGCGTCTTGCCTTGAGACCAACCGGTCTCCCGAGCAGGGTCTTGATCAGCTCTGTTTTTGTTGGTCCTGACATATACAGTCAACTATGAGTCAGTGACCGCACTTGACACAGTTGCTGGATAGGTGTCTTTCTTGGCACCCCCCACTCCCCCCACTTCATATGATTTGACTCACTTCTTTTCTCTTATTTCCTCCTCTTTCTTCTGTCTCTCTGCATCTCTTTGCTGTTGTTGAAACCTAAGATGGAAAGAAAGAAACATGAGTTATAGGAATACATTGCATTCACACACCCACATAACACATTGCATTCACACACCCACATAACACATTGCATTCACACACCCACATAACACATTGCATTCACACACCCACATAACACATTGCATTCACACACCCACATAACGCATTGCATTCACACACCCACATAATGCATTGCATCCACACACCCACATAACACATTGCATTCACACACCCACATAACACATTGCATTCACACACCCACCTAACACATTGCATTCACACACCCACATAACACATTGCATCCACATACCCACATAACACATTGCATTCACACACCCACATAACACATTGCATTCACACACCCACATAACACATTGCATTCACACACCCACATAACACATTGCATTCACACACCCACATAACACATTGCATTCACACACCAATATAACACATTGCATCCACACACCCACATAACACATTGCATTCACACACCCACATAACACATTGCATTCACACACCCACATAACACATTGCATTCACACACCAACATAACACATTGCATCCACACACCCACAGAACACATTGCATTCACACACACACATAACACATTGCATTCACACACCCACATATAACACATTGCATCCACACACCCACATAACACATTGCATTCACACACCCACATAACACATTGCATTCACACACCCACATAACACATTGCATCCACACACCCACAGAACACATTGCATTCACACACCCACATAACACATTGCATTCACACACCCACCTAACACATTGCATTCACACACCCACATAGCACATTGCATTCACACACACACATAACACATTGTATTCACACACACACATAGCACATTGCATTCACACACACACATAACACATTGCATTCACACACCCACATAACACATTGCATTCACACACCAACATAACACATTGCATCCACACACCCACATAACACATTGCATTCACACACCCACATAACACATTGCATTCACACACCCACATAACACATTGCATTCACACACCAACATAACACATTGCATCCACACACCCACAGAACACATTGCATTCGCACACACACATAACACATTGCATTCACACACCCACATATAACACATTGCATCCACACACCCACATAACACATTGCATTCACACACCCACATAACACATTGCATTCACACACCCACATAACACATTGCATCCACACACCCACAGAACACATTGCATTCACACACCCACATAACACATTGCATTCACACACCCACCTAACACATTGCATTCACACACCCACATAGCACATTGCATTCACACACACACATAACACATTGCATTCACACACACACATAGCACATTGCATTCACACACACACATAACACATTGCATTCACACACCCACATAACACATTGCATTCACACACCCACATAACACATTGCATCCACACACCCACAGAACACATTGCATTCACACACCCACATAACACATTGCATTCATACACCCACATAACACATTGCATCCACACACCCACATAACACATTGCATTCACACACCCACATAACACATTGCATTCACACACCCACATAACACCTTGCATTCACACACCCACATAACACATTGCATTCACACACCCACATAACACATTGCATTCACACACCCACCTAACACATTGCATTCACACACCCACATAGCACATTGCATTCACACACACACATAACACATTGCATTCACACACACACATAGCACATTGCATTCACACACACACATAACACATTGCATTCATACACCCACATAACACATTGCATCCACACCCACCTAACGGGTGAACAATGAAGAAGAAGGAGATTGAATGTTTCAAGCTATAGTGATCAAGCAATTATTATTTCTTTTAGATTTCCACATTTTTGTCTAATTGCCTTTTAAAATTCTGATTGTTCTAAATAAATATTGTTTGAGTTGCTGTTATTAAACTGACATGTTTCAAGGGTCACCTTGCCACAGAATATGGGTACCAGAGATTTTCTGTTGGAACATGACCTGGTGCGATACTGACCATGTCATCTATTCTATTTTATTCTATTCTACTGAATTAGTTTTATTGCAGTTGGGACATCCCCATATCTGCTTCACCGCCTGTTCCAGCATTTCTCAAAGCGTATGCAGAATGATTGTTCCTGTAAGGTGTTGATTGTATATACGTCTGATTTTCCCCACTAATCACTCTGGATTGACCAGATCCCTTTTCCACCTTTAGACTCATTCTTCCTCTTTTCTCTTTTCACTGATACCTAAAAGGTGTCGTGGTTTATATCATTTGTCGTTCTTGCGCTGCCCGAACTGTCTGAATTAGTGATTTTCCTTTGTTGTTACATGTCTCTTTCACTGCATCTATCCATCTTCTTCTTTTCTCTTTCACTGATACCTAAAAGGTGTCGTGGTTTATATCATTTGTCGTTCTTGCGCTGCCCAAAACTGTCTGAATTAGTGATTTTCCTTTGTTGTTACATGTCTCTGTCACTGCATCTATCCATCTTCTTCTTTTCTCTTTTCACTGATACCTAAAAGGTGTCGTGGTTTATATCATTTGTCGTTCTTGCGCTGCCCGAACTGTCTGAATTAGTGATTTTCCTTTGTTGTTACATGTCTCTGTCACTGCATCTATCCATCTTCTTCTTTTCTCTTTTCACTGATACCTAAAAGGTGTCGTAGTTTATATCATTTGTCGTTCTTGCGCTGCCCGAACTGTCTGAATTAGTGATTTTCCTTTGTTGTTACATGTCTCTGTCACTGCATCTATCCATCTTCTTCTTTTCTCTTTCATTGATACCTAAAAGGTGTCGTGGTTTATATCATTTGTCGTTCTTGCGCTGCCCGAACTGTCTGAATTAGTGATTTTCCTTTGTTGTTACATGTCTCTTTCACTGCATCTATCCATCTTCTTTTCTCTTTTCACTGATACCTAAAAGGTGTCGTGGTTTATATCATTTGTCATTCTTGCGCTGCCCGAACTGTCTGAATTAGTGATTTTCCTTTGTTGTTACATGTCTCTTTCACTGCATCTATCCATCTTCTTTTCTCTTTTCACTGATACTTAAAAGGTGTCGTGGCTTATATCATTTGTCGTTCTTGCGCTGCCCGAACTGTCTGAATTAGTGATTTTCCTTTGTTGTTACATGTCTCTTTCACTGCATCTATCCATCTTCTTCTGGGTCTTCCTCTTGGTCTTTTTCCATGCATTCTCGAGAAGAACGCCCTTGATGGTGATTAATAAGAATTCATTCTGACCAGGTGTCCAAACCATTTAAGTTGTTGTTCTAAATATTCACCTTTAGACTCATTAATCTCTCAATATATACATCGTTGTCCTATTCACTCTCCTCCTCTTCTCTTCAGCAATGATGAACAAACTTGGCATTTGTTCTCTTTGTCCAGAGTCAGGTCACGCTCAGTGTCACAGCTGCTTGCAAACTTATCAGCTATTTCATTGTCATGCACTAGCATTTGCTGGACTGTATACCCAGGTTAACACATTCATTTTGGAGTCACCCAGGGGCTGCATCCACTCCTGCCACATAGACTATCAATCTTCTGTGGCATACTTGGAAAGTCTGTCACATAGGCTGCTTGATCCATGTTCTGTGTAACCAACCATCTTATTGCCCCCTTTGCTGCTTCTATCTCCATTCTTATGCTATATCATCTATAGACATGTTGACAGTCATGAAAAAATATGGTCACTAGCACCGTGTTTCACAAATAATTATGGCGTTAATCATTAATTAAATCAATAATCTTTGCTCTATTTCATTTTTTGTATTTTATGAAGTAAAAAATAAATGGGAAGAACTTCAATAAAACTGGAAATCAGATCGATTGCCTGACTTGGTTAACATATTCTATAAGTAAGGTACCGAGACACATATTATATAAGTAAGGTACTGAGACACATTCTATAAGTAAGGTACCGAGACGCATATTATATAAGTAAGGTACCGAGACACATATTATATAAGTAAGGTACTGAGACACATATTATATAAGTAAGGTACTGAGACACATTCTATAAGTAAGGTACTGAGATGCATATTCTATAAGGAAGGTACTGAGACACATATTCTATAAGTAAGGTACTGAGACACATATTCTATAAGTAAGGTAGAGACACATATTCTATAAGTAAGGTACAGAGACACATATTATATAAGTAAGGTACTGAGACACATATTCTATAAGTAAGGTACTAAAACACATATTCTATAAGTAAGGTACTGAGACACATATTCTGTAAGTAAGGTACTGAGACACATATTCTGTAAGTAAGGTACAGAGACACATATTCTATAAGTAAGATACGGAGACACATATTTTATAAGTAAGGTACTGAGACACATATTATATAAATAAGATACTGAGGCACATATTATATAAGTAAGATACTGAAAGACATATTTTATAAGTAAGATACTGAAACACATATTTTATAAATAAGATACTGAAACACATATTTTATAAGTAAGATACTGAAACACATATTTTATAAGTAAGATAAATAATAAACTCAAACAATAAACTCAAACAATAAACTCAAACAATAAACTCAAACAATAAACTCAAACAATAATACTAATGCAAGTAAGCCAGAGCTTCAAAGTTTTGACATGTTACTTTTTCTCAAGTTATGGGAAGTCACTAATATCATCAGTAATCAAGAAATATCTTATGCAACAAATCTATGTCAATAGAAATGAAAATGAGAGTTCATTGATGCTATATAGAACCAATTCTGACCTATGGAAGCGAATCATGGACAATAGACAAACAAATTAAAAGACGATCAGAGGCCACAGAGATGGGATTTCTCAGAAGAATGTTGAAAGTTCCCTGGACAGCTAAAAAGACCAATGAGAAAGTTCTCAAAGAGGCCAACACAAAAAGGGAGCTCTTAAAAAACATCAGAAAGAAGCAATCAACATTTTTTGGTCACATCATGAGAAGAGGAAAGTTGGAATACTTGGTTACAAGTGGCAAAATAAAAGGAAAGAGAGATTGCGGACGACAAAGAGAGAAAATACTGGATAGCTTGGTGTCAGGGCATGGAAAACAGTCAACAACAGAACTCATATGATGCACTGTGGATAGAAGATTGTGGAAGGACATGATCGCCAACGCCAACCGGTACGGTACATGATGACGATGATGATGATGAATCAAGAAAAGGCGATAGACATACATTGGACACATGATGAGAAGAGATAATAACCAAATAGCAAAGCAAGCCCTCATGTGGGAAACAACAGGTTGGAAAAAAAGAGGCTGACTCATAGAAACACTAAGAAGAACATTGATTAGAAAGGCAAAAGCAGCAGGAATCGGCTCCCTCAATGAAATTGAGATGCTTGCACAGAACAGAGACAAATGGAGGATTTTGACAAATGTTTTTTGCAAGCATTGAGGCTGCTGGAAAAAAATGTAGAAAAAGAGAAAGAGTATCCGGATCTATACACTATAGGCTGGCCACGGCTCGAATGGTCAATAGATAGATTTGTTATAGAGTTTGAGTAAACTATATTTTTTCTTTTTGGCTGTCCAGGGAATTCTTAACATGTCAATAGAAGTGAGAAAGAAAGTTCATTAGTGCTATATAGAGCCATTTCCGACTTATGGAAGTGATTCGTGCACAAACAGATGAAAGGACAATGGATTATATATAATCCAATTTAATTATTCTGTCATGTCATAGTATGTTGTTATTGTTATGGATCCAGCAGCCTGTCAGGTGATGCTCACAACAACAACAACAACAAAACTGAGAATAAATGTATATCAATTTTAAACATTCAATAACAAAAGCCAGTAAGCATGAGTGCTGTTACAATCTTCATAAAAAACAACAAGCACTACACTTTTAACAAAAATAATTTGTCCAACATTTGTCCAACTTCTGGAGTCTTCTAGAAATCAGAAACATAAAAATTCACAAAACTTCATTTATTTCAATTGTCCTCTCACTTGGTGACAAACAAACATACTCAAGTATACCTCTCCCTTTCTGCCTCTCTCTCTTCTCTTGCTTTTCGTCTAACTTGTGGATTTGTATACGGTGGAATCTGATCATTGTACCAGTGTCGCCAGGGAGGATGAAGAGCTGAAAGTGGATGTTTGCTCTTAGTCAAAACCTTGTGATTAAAATGTCCAGGTGATAAATATCAATATCATTATAATGGTCAGATTGATATTACTATAGCATGACCCCAAGACAACATTCATCATCAAGTACCATGCCTGCTGGCGTAGGTGACCATGTCTCTCCACAACTTCCGATCTCAACAGTTATTTATCATTTCTGTTGTTGACCTTCTGCCAAGCCATTCTTTTAAGCTGTCTGGTATCTTTTCTCTTTGCTTTCCTCTATCTCTCTATCCCTCAATTTTCCCAGTTGTTACAATATATTCCAGCTGTTCCCTTCTCATTACATAGCCAAAAAATGATGATTTTTTCTTCCTAATATTGGAAACTAGCTTTCTTTTTGCTTTGGCCTCTTTCATAATGTTTTCATTGCTCTTCTTAGTTGTCCATAGTATTCTCAACATTTCCTGTTAGGTAATTTTACTGCTACTGTAAGCAGTAGACAGTACAACGTGTGGCTGCCCTGCTGCCTTGCAGGTATGCTCGGGAGAGTAAAAGGCTAAGGGAGGGTACTCTGAAGTAAAACAACCACACTGCCTTGTGGGTGAGACTTTTTAGTCAAAGGCTAGCAGAGCCAACCGTAAACAAACCAATGGAAGGCAACAGAAGACCACAGTCATAATTTCTTTGTACAATCATGAATTGCCACAATAATAGAATTCACAACAACAAGATTAAGGGGATTCCAATGGAATACCCTCGTTCGGTAGGGCACATGTACTGCAGGTGATACCCAATCATCATCAAGCTACTGCAAGCAAGATAAAGATAAAGCAGACTCTGAAGATGGTACTTGGAATGTAAGAACACTCATGCAAAAGGGAACGACAACATTAACAACCTAAAAAGAAGAGACCAAACCACTATCTTCAGACTGAGAACTGGTCGTGTACCACTGAAGAATCACATAAAAAAAACACAATAAAACCAAACTCCAGCATTTCCACTCTGTAAACACCCACATGAAATAGTAGAACATCACCTGTTTGACTGTCCAAAACTCAAAGCAACATCAAAGCAACTCTACTTCCTCAAAGACCTGATAAAATTACAAGGGAACTCAGAAACACCTTCATTACATGGCATTGGGTTGAAGGGCATCAGCTCACAGGTCACTGGATCCATAACAACAATTCATAACAACAATTCATAACAACATACTATAATATAACAGAATGGTTAAAATCATCATCAAGAACCATGGTTAAAATCATCATCAAGAACCATGGTTAAAATGGTTTATATATAATTCATTGTTTTTTAATTTTAAAAAAATTGAATTAAAATTTTTAATCTACTGTCCATGATTCACTTCCATAAGTCAGAATTGGCTCTATATAGCACTAATGAACTCCTTTCTCGCTTCTATTGACATATTAAGAGTTCCATGGACAGGCAAAAAGACCAATGAGGAAATTCTCTCTAAGAAGCCAACACAAAATGAGAGCTCTTAAGGAATATCAAAATAAAACAATCATTTTTGGACACATCATGAGAATAGGAAAGCTGGAATACTTGGTTACAATTGACAAAATACAGGGAAAGAGAGATCACGGATAACAAAAAAAAGATACTAGATAGCTTGGTGTTGTGGTAACATAAATAGTTAACAGAATTGATACGATGAACTGAGGACAGAGAATTGTGAAAGGACATGACTGCCTGTGCCAACTGGTATGGCATATGATGATGATATAAACCATCAAATATAATTGTCTTCATCAAAATGCAATAACATGCAGTAAAAAACAAATAAAATTCTTTGATCTTGATGAAACTACATCCCTGCACTCCAGCCAAACCTATAGGTGCTCAGTTTGCAGACAACAATGAACAAGCAATCTACACAACTATCCATGTCTTTAACAAACCAGAGGGTTGCATGAAATAAAAGAAGGAGAATTTCTGAAAATACTGAAATGACAAAAAAAAATATGAGTGTTCAAGGAAAATATTGTGACCTACACTGAGTGGGGTCTAGAATTGGCATTGCCGATTTCTGGTCTGCTGTGAGCATGGCATACAAGTCTCTGTAATGGTGGCGTTTCACCTGCACAAAATATAAGAACAAAAATTAATTATCATTCAGACTGATTTTGATTTAATTTAAGCTCAATATTTATCTTCCTTTTACAGGTTAATAATCTTGTGTCTTAACTGGCAAAAAAAAGGAAAGAGAGATCATGGACGACAAAGAGAGAAAATACTAGATGGCTTGGTGTTATGGCATGGAAAGCAGTCAACAACAGAACTGATACGATTCACTGTAGATAGAAGATGACCTTCCTTGTGGAAGGACATGATCGCCTACGCCAACTGGTATGGCACATGATGATGATGATCTGATGTTGATTTTATAAAGTGAGTAGTAATACAATCATCATCCCAACGTTGTGCTACCAATGCCTGGACCCTAGATGCAAGAACAATAAGAAAAAATAACCTCTACAGAGATGAAATGTGTTAGACGAATGACAGGAAACAGTCTGAGAGACAAAAACAGAAATGTAGAACTGAGAAAAAAGCTAGGAATAGCGCCCCCCCCCCCCCCCCCCCACCATTGAATATATAAAGAAACAACAGATAAAATTGTTTGGCCATGTGACAAGGCAGAAAGATAAAAACACAACACAACGAGCCTTCAGCAAACGTTGTGAGAATACCAGACCCAATGATCGACCATGAAAAAGATGGATCGATGGAATATTAGAAGCACTAGGAAAAATATCAGCAGCAGAGGCAAACAGAAGAGCAAAAGACCACAAATTATATCTCCCCTGGACGCTGAAAGGCAACTGAGGAAGGAAAGAAGAAGAAGTAGTCAGCTCATGCTTATAACATTTCTGCACTATTTTTCACCATATAAAACAGCTTTTTTTTTCATTGGGTGCCTTCTCCACATCGAAGGTTGGCTACCATGAAGCACCATTTTACTCTGTCTATTGCCTTGATAGTGCATGTTCTCATGGAAAACTGTGTACTAATATTTTTAACTAATGTATGTGGGGCATTAGCATATGGGCAATCAAACAAAAGAACAATTTAACTCACAATGGAAGAAATGGTAAATATAATACTATCATCATTATCAAGTACTATGCCTGCTGGCATAGGTGATAATGTCTCTCCACAACTTTCGATCTCGACAGTTATTTATCATTTCTGTTGTTGACCTTCTGTTTAGCCATTCTCTTAAGCTGCATGGAATCTTTTCTCTTTGCTTCTCTCTATCTCTTCGTCCCTCAATTTTCCCAGTTGTTACAATATATTCCAGCTGTTCTCTTCTCATTCATCATCATCATGTGCATACCGGTTGGCGTAGGTGATCATGTCCCTCCACAATCTTCTATCTACAGTGCATCATATCAGTTCTGTTGTTGACTGTTTTCCATGTCATGACACCAAGCTATCCAGTATTTTCTCTCTTTGCCATTCGTGATCTCTCTTTCCTTTTATTTTGCCAGTTGTAACCAAGTATTCCAACTTTCCTCTTCTCATGATGTGCCCGAAAAATGTTGATTGCTTCTTTCTGATGTTTTTTAAGAGCTCCCTTTTTGTGTTTGCCTCTTTGAGAACTTCCTCATCGGTCTTTTTATCTGTCCAGGGAACTTTCAACATTCTTCTGAGAAATCCCATCTCTGTGGCCTCTAATCATCTTTTCATTTGTCTTTTCTCATTACATGGCCAAAAAAATGATGATTGTTTCTTCCTAATATTGGAAATTAGCTCTCTTTTTGCTTTGGCCTCTTTCAGAACGTTTTCATTACTCTTCTTTGCTGTCCATGGTATTCATGGTATAAGACTATATGGATGTAAGAATGTATGTGTTGATAGCCACCTACAAGCATTACCTGACAAGCTCTCTCCTAACATCCACAAAGAAACAGAGAATACCTTGAAACATGTGGAAATGAAATCTTGAGACAGATTACTAAGATAAATTACCTTTGCTGAGATTAGAAAAGAACTTTTTTATGGATTCAAATATAATTTATGCATAGAATCAATATTTTCTGTAGAGACTTAAACATAACATCTTTATAGATTCAAATATAACTTCTGTTTAGACTCATATATATAGCTTATCATAACCTCGATATTGACTCAAACATAACTTCCGTTTAGACTCATATATAGCTTATTATAACTTCCATATAGACTCATATATAACATTTTTGTGGATTCAGATATAACTTCCATATAAAATGGAACATAATTTCTGTGTAGACTCAATGAATAACTTCTTTGTAAATTTAAACAACATTTTTTACTTCATTGCGTAACTTTATATTTCAACTTTTGCTGTTTCATTTATGTGTTTACAGACCTCAACAAATGCTTCATGTAAAGAAAAGTTACTTCTTCTTCAGCATCTCCTTTCCTTCTTTATTTGCTTTTCAACATGGACAGGGATATAGAATGCAGTCTATTTCTCTACTGTTTACCTCTCCTGCTGCTTCCAAGTGTTTCTAACAAAATCCATCTATTTTGTACTTGTATCTGGTATTCTTGTAATGCTTGTTGAAGGCTCATTGTAATATATTTTAATCCTTCATCCTAATCACATGGCTAAACCCTTTCAACTGTTCAATGGTTGAGGCTTTTTGAAGCTTTTTCTTTAGGTCTTGAAGGGGTGGATCCTGGTTGGCTGAGTGGTTGGCTAAGTGGTTGGCGTGCTCACTTCTTGAAGATCTGGGTTCAATTCCCAGAAGCGGTTGATTTTTTTTTTTCAGACTGACAAGGCTCCAGAGTTTACCCAGCCTCTAAAAATGGGTACCAGAGAATTTCTGGGAAGTAAAGTTGGCCTAAATGTCTAAGGAAAATACTTGGTATAGCGTGGAACGAATTCAAAACAAACGAGGAAATTAGAGAAATCGCCAATCAACCACTAATATCAATCAGTAATAAAGAAAAGACGATGGTCATATGTTGGACATGTGATGAGAAGAGATAATAACCGAATAGCAAAGCAAGCCCTCATATGGGAAACAACAGGTAAGAGGAAAAGAGGAAGACCCAGAGAGACACTGAGAAGAACATTGATGATAGAGGCAAGAGCAGTAGGATTCGGCTCCCTCAATGAGATAGAGCTGCTTGCACAGAACAGAGACAAATGGTGAGGTTTGATAAAATATCTTTAAAAGAATTGAAAACTGCTGGAACAAAAAATTCAGATAAGAGGAGTACCTTGGTCTACGCCCTATAGGCTGGCTACGGCTCGAAAGGTTTCAGAAAGTTGGCCTGGCATAATACCGACTCTATCATCCAAAAAAGTGCCATGGTCACAGAAAAATATGGTCACACAAATATTCTCATTATGCAAAGGGTGGAGGAAAACTTTATTTTACTTACTGAAGGGTTTAATGATATATTAAAAATGTAAGCTCTCACATTCAACGAAACAAATTATTATTACATAATATTAAATATATGTAACATTTTACAATGAGGTTGTAAGCCAACCTGGTACTGAAATTGTTGAACTGTTAACATAGGACTCTCTTTGTTCAGGACAGTCTCCATGGCTAATGGCTGAGGAGGAGAAACAAAGTATATAAACCATTAAATCTCCTCTAAATGAAGTGAATTATAAAAACAAATCATAGTAATCTATCTATCTATTGTCCTTTTGAGTTAAAGATAGCACGTAGAGCAGAAATTCTAGACTCCCCTTGTCCAACAAACTTCACTTAACAGCGAATTTGTTATTTGGGAGCCACGATAGCGCAGTGGTTAGTGAACTGGACTACAAAGGACAAGAGGTAGGGTTCAATCCCAACCGACGGCTTCCGGTTCACCCAGCCTTTAATGGGTACCGGATTTTTTTCTGGGAAAGTAAAGCAGCACGGGCGTAATACCGACCACATTACCCCAAAAATTATGTGCTGAAGGTCTGTAAAATTTATGGTCACTAACACCATATTCCCTATATGCCACTTGGCGTGACGGGGGTACTTTACTTTTTTTTTTATTATTTGTTATTTATTTATTTTTAAGCACAAAAACAACACACATAAAAAAAAAAAAAAATGAAATGTCACAAAAAAAACAACTTGATTGTTAGTAAATCTTGAGAATAAAGAAGTCAGCTCAAGAGATGCATGACCATCTAGCTTTTTCTTGTTGGAATTTGCCTTCCATGACAGATACACTGAAATGTTATATTTGGCAGGTGCATCTGTGACTTAGTGGCTAGTGCTCTAGCTTCATGATCATAAGGGTCTGGGTTCAATTCTCAGAAAAGGAAGATTTTTGTTCACAACGACAAGGCTCTGAGGTTCACCCATCCTCTAAAAATGGGTACCAGAGATTTTTCTGGGAAGTAAAGGTATCCTTCTTAACATATGGATGTGAATCATGGACAATAGGACAACAGACAAGAAAATCACTGGAGTCTGTAGAAATGTGGTTTTACAGAAGAATGTTGAGAATACCATGGACAGCTAAGAAGAGTAATGAAAACGTTCTGAAAGAGGCCAAAGCAAAAAGAGAGCTAATTTCCAATATTAGGAAGAAACAATCATCATTTTTTGGCCATGTGATGAGAAGAGAACAACTGGAATATATTTTAACAACTGGAAAAAATTGAGGGATGAAGAGATAGAGGGAAGCAAAGAGAGAAAATACCAGACAGCTTAAGGAATGGCTTGGCAGAAGGTCAACAACAGAAATGATAAAGAACTGTCGAGATCGAAAGTTGTGGAGAGACATGATCACCTACGCCAGTAGGCCCGGTACTTGATGATGATGATGATGATGATGAAAGGTACCCTGGTATAATATAGACAATATCACCAAAAAATGCACCGTGGTTATGGAAAAATATGACCACTGTGTTGTAAACACCATATTCCCCATACGTCTGGAGTGAAGGTAATCTTCACTCATTTGTATGTGATGCTCAGAATACTGCAGTAATCTCCAGCTTATCTATCACATACAGAACCAACACTTGGTCTTCCTCTCTCTCATCATCATTGGTAACCTGCCCTCCATAATAATCTTTTCTAGACAAATCCCATTATTTCATGTCTCCGAAATATTTAAATTTCCTTGTTTTTATGTTTTTAAGTAACCAGTTTTCTTAAATATAAAGATGTTGCTAAAATGGGCATGTTTGTTATTTTTTCTATCCATGGTATTCTGAGTATCCTTCTGTAATACTTTAATTTTTTTTCTTCTTAGCTTTCTTTCACCCATTACGTAGGCTTGAATATGTTGTGTCATTAGTTTAGGGCCTTTTGGCCCAACAGTGGTAGATTTTTGCTTAATAATTTTGGCCAGGCAGCAGCCATTTTATTTTAGGAGAAACAGATTGTGTGCTGATCAAATAACTACCTTATGTATAATAGTTGAACAAAGCTTAGAGCTACAGTCCCCACTTTATATTGAATTCATAGATTATGTAAAGGCATTTGATAGTTTAGACAGTAATGCTTTGGAAGTTACTGAGTCATTACGGAATCCCCATAAAGTTTATTAACCTGATAAAAACAATGTATGAAAGAATGAAATGTAGTGTTGTGCACAAAGGCCAGCTTACAGAAGCATTTGAAATAAGAACAGGAGAAAGGCAGGGATGTTTTCTATCTACATTTCTATTTCTGCTGCATAGATTGGATAATGAAAATAACTCAAAACAACAGAAATAGAATCCAGTGGTCACTTGACTAAGCAACTTAATGACTTAGACTTTGCTGATGACATAGCTCTCCTATCACATAATCATCAACAGATGCAAGAAAAAATTGCAGTCCAGAAACTCTCAGATTTACAAATCTTTTAACTTTTATTTACAAGCATTATTCTACTAAAACATCACTCATAAATTTTACTTTTAGCTATAGTATTTGATGTTTTGGAGCCGCGATAGCTCAATGGTTAGTGAACTGGACTACAAAGGACAAGAGGTAGGGTTCAATCGCAACCGACGGCTTCCAGGTTCACCCAGCCTTTAATGGGTACCAGATTTTTTTCTGGGAAAGTAAAGCGGCACGGGCGTAATACCGACCTCATTACCCCAAAAATCATGTGCCGAAGGTCTGTAAAATTTATGGTCACTAACACCATATTACCTATACGCCACTTGGCGTGATGGAGGGGGGGGGGGGAGTACTTTACCTTTTTTTTTACTATTTGATGTTTTGTGTGTTTGGAGTCATAAATTGAAATGATTTCCATAAAATATCCATTTTCAGTATGAGGGGAGTTTACTAGGCTCCAGAGATCTTCATCCATAAATGCTGCACACATCTGAATGCCAGCTCGTTAAAACACCTACCTTCATCCATAAATGCTGCACACATCTGAATCTATCTATCTATCTATTGTCCTTTCGAGCCGAAGACGGCACATAGGGCAGAACTACAATCTCAAAAACAGAAACCTTGTGTGCCAAAATGGCACATATTGCAGAGATCACTGCTTCTAAAATCTATGGTTCTGTTTCCATAACAATTCTTTTTACAATGACAGCTTGTCAAGCCATCGATCAACCTCCTTAGTCACCTCTTACGACATGCCTGGAAGGTCACAGTGTCACTATTCTTTACTTCCCACATAATGAGGCCACGACAGTACATATTACTACCACTTAATTATAACAGATGCACTAAAAATAGTATTTTCTTTGAAACTTTTGACACACAACTGTGTGTTTACCAATTAAACACACAGGGAACTTGGATTTCCTGTCTCACACATCTGAATGCCAGCTCTTTAAAACCTCTACCTTTGTTTCATGCAGTTGTGATGTCAAATATCAAATTCCTTCCCATGAAGTCTGACTGGAATGTTTGTCTAGCCCTCCACTTTAGGAAAAATAACACCTGACTATATAATAATTTATATGATGTTTCAAGAATAAAAATAAAAAAAGTAAAATTTCTACAGAAAACGACATCTCAGATATGGACAACACTTCAGGCAAATGAAAGATAGATACATATTATGATCTGCTTAATTCATGACATTTAATCTCTTATATTAAAATTTTGAAACTAGATTTATTTATACAGCAGTATAGTTGATTAATTTCTGTGAGTAACAGTGAAAGTAATAATTTTTTTAGCATTTCACTTTTGTGAAATTTGTATCTGGAGTAGGTCTGTTTTTATGCTTGCAGCACCGGTGTTCATAAGTGATATTAATAATATCTTACGATCTCCTTAATTCACAACATTTAATCTCTCATATTAACATTCTGAATCTCTCTTTGTTTATACAACTTTACAATTTAATCATTTTGGTGCGTAAAAGTGAAAGTCATTATTTTTTTTATTGTTTCAATTTTGTTAAATTTGCATTGAAATTTAGATATATTTTTGTTCTTGCTTCGCCAGTAAAACTGAAAGTCATAAGTACTGGGCTTTTAGGCGGCAATTATTTTAGCAAATTTGCAAGAGGAACTGAAACAACAGTAACGGCAATATGTGCAATATTATATAAACAATAATTGTTTTTATAGTGGGAATGCTGGAAAATCTAATGAAAGCTGTTTAGAAAGTGGTCTTGAATGTAGGTTAGAAACAACATTTTTGTCAGGAGATGAGGCTCATTTGTGTCATATTAGGGCCTAATTTGTGTTAACGTGACGTAGATCATTTCAGCTAAAGAACATGCCTCGAATAGGCGTGTGTACAATTTCTCAGATTAAAACTAAAAAGCCACATGTAGATGAAAACAAACCTCTGTGTTTAAAACATAAACTATGTTAAAAGAGAAACAAAGAGAAAAACATTGATCAAAGAAGTAAAGGCTGTAGGAATTGGCTCCCTTAATAAGATCGAGATGCTTGCACAGAACAGAGACAAATGGCGAGATTTGATAAAAGATCTTTGCAATGATTGAGACTGCTTTGTAAGAAAGTTTTGAAAGATTTAAAAAGTATCTGAGTCTATGCTCTGTGGGTTGATGACGGCTGGAAAGGTCGACAGATAGATATAAATGTTAAAAGTAAGTGAGGAATATTGAAGGCAGCATGCATATCTGTGACTTTATTAGTTCTAATATGTTTTCCTACACTCACAAATATTTCAGCAAAATAAGATCTTAACTTACGGATTGACACTCCTTCAGCTTTTCATACTCCAAGCCAAGAAGTGTTGCTATGACAACAGCAAGCCATTCAGCACTGAATCCTGGGACATCAAGACCAATAACATACTGGTCCCAAACATACTTCAAGGTCTCAAAATTTAAATAGCCTGGAATAAAGTTACATTTGGCAATATGTCAAAAGTAATGTTTTTTCAACAACTGCAAGAGCTCTGCAAATATTTTTAAAGTTAGTTCTTCTTCTTCTGCGATCATGGCTCATTCAGACTAGGATTTAGGACTCTCTTATGAAGGCAGCTGTCTGTTCAAGTGATTCGGTTGCCCCTGTATAGTTTCTCTTTCAGGGAGGTTGGTGTGGACCACATTGTCCTTCTCAGGTCTGTGTACTAGGTGCAATCATGTAGAACAAGTTTTGTTGTCTTGTTATCCAGTGTACAGTGGCATAGGCTGGTATTTCCTATTTAAAGTTAGTTCCTCAAGGACCAAAAATGGCACATGGAGTGAAAGTCATATTTCTCCACAACAGACAATCTGCTGCTAGTTCTTGTAGGTCTTGGTTGCTTCGTAGCTCCATTACTGAGTCTTCCCAAGTAACTGTTCTGTGTGTTGTTTCTTTTGGTCTTTCTTGTTTTCTTTTACCAGATAGTTTCCACATGAATGATGGGGAAGTCTTCCTTTATCCATTCTGAGCACATGACTGATCAATTTCCAATACCTTCTTCCTAATAAGCACAATATGTATTCTTGTTTACTCTCATCTCTTACCTTATTGTTTTAAATGTATTCTTTCCAACTTATGCTTGAGATTCTCCTGTGAATTTATTTTCAAAATCATTTCATTTCTTATTTAAGGGCTGGGTTCCAGCTTTCACAATTTGTAAAGTTTCCATTTAGCTTTAAAAAGGGCAGGAGCCACGATAGCTCTGTAGTTAGTGAACTGGACTACAAAGGACAAGAGGTAGGGTTCGATCCCAACCGATGGCTTCCAGGTTCATCCAGCATTATATGGGTACCAGATTTTTTTCTGGGAAAGTAAAGCAGCACGGGCATAATACCGACCACATTACCCCAAAATCATGTGCTGAAGGTCTGTAAAATTTAGGGTCACTAACACCATATTCCCTATACACCACTTAGCGTGACGTGGGTACTTTACTTACTTTTACTTTAATAAGTGCATGTTAATTTTCATTAGGTCAAAACATTGGTTCTCTCAACAACCGGAAGCAGTTGTGATAAAGCTTTTTTGGCACACACATTGAAGCACAGACATTAATTACTAAAAATTATTAGTGGTAATTTATTTTATGTAATAATGACAAAAATATAATTTATGATGAAGAGAAGAAGGTGGACATATGTTGACCATGTGAAGAGAAGAAGGTGGACATATGTTGACCATGTGAAGAGAAGAAGGTGGACATATGTTGACCATGTGATAAGAAGAGGTAACCAGAGAATCCCAAAGTAAGCCCTCAAATGGGAACCAGAGGGTTAAATGAAAGCAGACCCCGAGAAGCACTAAAACAAACACTGAGGCTAGAGGCAACAACAACAGGCATTAACTTCCTTGTCGAGGTTTAAAGGCTTGCCCAGAACAGTGACATGTGGTGAGATACACTGCAAGACCTGTGCAAAGTCTGAAACTTAATATCAAAGATAATTGGAGAGTCTAGAATTTCTACCCTGTGTGCTTCGGCTGGAAAGAGCGTTAGATAGATTTAATAATGACAAAACCAGCTCCAAAAACTACAATATGGATAAGTATAATTTAGCAACTGCGATAAAGATAAAAAAAAATTAAATGCAATAGAATTGAGGCGTTTGAGGTAATTGATCAAAAGAGATAAATTAAGAAATATTTTATGATGTCCATACAAATCATCTACAAAGTGAGAAGAAGGAACAGAGTTTAAGGTAGACCCAGAGAGAGATGGTGTAACAACATGAGGGCAACTTTACAACAATATTGTATAACAATGGCTGGGGCAGGACAACTTTACAGCAATATTGTATAACAATGGCTGAGGCAGAGCAACTTTACAACAATATTGTATAACAATGGCTGGGGCAGGACAACTTTACAACAATATTGTATAACAATGGCTGAGGCAGAGCAACTTTACAACAATATTGTATAACAATGGCTGGGGCAGGACAACTTTACAACAATATTGTATAACAATGGCTGAGGCAGGGCAACTTTACAACAATATTGTATAACAATGGCTGGGGCAGGGCAACTTTACAGCAATATTGTATAACAATGGCTGAGGCAGGGCAACTTTACAACAATATTGTATAACAATGGCTGGGGCAGGGCAACTTTACAGCAATATTGTATAACAATGGCTGAGGCAGGGCAACTTTACAGCAATATTGTATAACAATGGCTGGGGCAGGGCAACTTTACAACAATATTGTATAACAATGGCTGAGGCAGGGCAACTTTACAGCAATATTGTATAACAATGGCTGGGGCAGGACAACTTTACAACAATATTGTATAACAATGGCTGAGGCAGAGCAACTTTACAACAATATTGTATAACAATGGCTGAGGCAGGGCAACTTTACAGCAATATTGTATAACAATGGCTGAGGCAGAGCAACTTTACAACAATATTGTATAACAATGGCTGAGGCAGGGCAACTTTACAGCAATATTGTATAACAATGGCTGGGGCAGGACAACTTTACAACAATATTGTATAACAATGGCTGAGGCAGAGCAACTTTACAACAATATTGTATAACAATGGCTGGGGCAGGGCAACTTTACAACAATATTGTATAACAATGGCTGAGGCAGGGCAACTTTACAACAATATTGTATAACAATGGCTGGGGCAGGGCAACTTTACAGCAATATTGTATAACAATGGCTGAGGCAGGGCAACTTTACAACAATATTGTATAACAATGGCTGGGGCAGGGCAACTTTACAGCAATATTGTATAACAATGGCTGAGGCAGGGCAACTTTACAGCAATATTGTATAACAATGGCTGAGGCAGGGCAACTTTACAGCAATATTGTATAACAATGGCTGGGGCAGGGCAACTTTACAACAATATTGTATAACAATGGCTGGGGCAGGACAACTTTACAGCAATATTGTATAACAATGGCTGGGGCAGGGCAACTTTACAACAATATTGTATAACAATGGCTGGGGCAGGGCAACTTTACAACAATATTGTATAACAATGGCTGGGGCAGGGCAACTTTACAACAATATTGTATAACAATGGCTGGGGCAGGGCAACTTTACAACAATATTGTATAACAATGGCTGGGGCAGGGCAACTTTACAACAATATTGTATAACAATGGCTGGGGCAGGGCAACTTTACAACAATATTGTATAACAATGGCTGGGGCAGGACAACTTTACAGCAATATTGTATAACAATGGCTGGGGCAGGACAACTTTACAGCAATATTGTATAACAATGGCTGGGGCAGGGCAACTTTACAACAATATTGTATAACAATGGCTGGGGCAGGGCAACTTTACAACAATATTGTATAACAATGGCTGGGGCAGGGCAACTTTACAACAATATTGTATAACAATGGCTGGGGCAGGGCAACTTTACAACAATATTGTATAACAATGGCTGGGGCAGGGCAACTTTACAACAATATTGTATAACAATGGCTGGGGCAGGGCAACTTTACAACAATATTGTATAACAATGGCTGGGGCAGGGCAACTTTACAACAATATTGTATAACAATGGCTGGGGCAGGACAACTTTACAGCAATATTGTATAACAATGGCTGAGGCAGGGCAACTTTACAACAATATTGTATAACAATGGCTGGGGCAGGGCAACTTTACAACAATATTGTATAACAATGGCTGGGGCAGGGCAACTTTACAACAATATTGTATAACAATGGCTGAGGCAGGGCAACTTTACAACAATATTGTATAACAATGGCTGGGGCAGGGCAACTTTACAACAATATTGTATAACAATGGCTGGGCAG
This sequence comes from Megaustenia siamemsis, assembly GCA_032433765.1. NCBI lineage: Eukaryota > Metazoa > Mollusca > Gastropoda > Stylommatophora > Ariophantidae > Megaustenia > Megaustenia siamemsis. The sequence goes on from JAVIAB010000008.1 coordinate 16,976,190, forward strand.
GGCAACTTTACAACAATATTGTATAACAATGGCTGGGGCAGGACAACTTTACAGCAATATTGTATAACAATGGCTGGGGCAGGACAACTTTACAGCAATATTGTATAACAATGGCTGGGGCAGGGCAACTTTACAGCAATATTGTATAACAATGGCTGGAGCTGCCAGAAAAACTAAAACTTTGAACTTCCCTCTACATCCAAAGTGGTATAGGAAGTTAAGAAGGTTTAAGATAACAAAAATGATAACCTAATTACAAAATGTCTCACCAATAAGCATTGTCCGTGTCATTGGCCTGATAAATTCCTTCAACCCTTCAAAAAACATGGCTTTTGATCCTTTTTCTGTTGTTACCATCTTTTCTGCAACATAATAAACCATTCATATCAAATTGAAAGGATTGATTAGTCAGTTTTTTTTATTGATAACAAGAGATTCATAGACACCTTTATCATGTCAGAAAATACTGCTGTTGCTTTTGCTCCTTTCTCAAGAAAGTTCATTGTTAAGTGGGCGTGGATAGATTGTGTTGCTAGTTTACGGCAAGCTGTGATATCCACACCTATTGGCCCAATACACCTGTCTTTGGCATAGCCAGATTTTTAATTGCTTAACATTTTTGTTTGGGCAGTGACCATTTTGGCCTACTCTTTTTTGACTTCTAACTGTCAAGGGTTGTTTAACATCCACAGAGTGCAACATGGACACTCCTATTATTTGCAGCTATCTGAGAAAGTATAGATGTTTAATCTCATTACCAAGAGACTGGAGGAGGATAAAACCATAGACTCAAAGCAAACATTTCCACCTGCCTGTGGCTGGATTCGAACCCAGGACATTCTTGTCAAGAGGTTGATGATCTCATGACTATCCAGTTCCTTCACTTTTGTTGTTCCAATATTGATTTTACATGTACATCTACAAACAGATTACTACTTTTTACTTTTGTTGTTCCAATATTGATTTCATATGTACATCTACCATCAGGGTACTACTTTTTACTTTTGTTGTTCCAATATTGATTTCAAATGTACATCTACCATCAGGGTACTACTTTTTATTTTTGTTGTTCCAATATTGATTTTACATGTACATCTACCATCAGGGTACTACTTTTTATTTTGTTGTTCCAATATTGATTTTACATCTGCAACTTCCATTAGTATGCTACTTTTTACTTTTCCTATAAAATTTATTTGTATGATATAATTACAAGGGATTCTGACCAGATCAACAAATCTTTTAATATCTGCCTCTGTATGTAATTCAAGACTTCATAGGGCTGGGTGGGAGCAGCGATAGCTCAGTGGTTAGTGAACTGGACTGCAAAAGACAAGAGGTAGGGTTCAATCCCAACCGATGGCTTCCGGTTCACCCAGCCTTTAATGGGTACCGGATTTTTTTCTGGGAAAGTAAAGCAATACAGGCGTAATACAGGCATAATACCGACCATATTGCCCCAAAAATCATGTGCCGAAGGTCTCTAAAATTAATGGTACACCATATTCCCTAAACGCCACTTGGCATGACAGGGGTACTTTACTTTACTTTTTATGGGGCTGGGTAGTCTAGAGGTACAGCGTCAGTCTCACGACAGAAAGGACCCTGGTTCAAAGCCCACCAGAGGTGGTGGTGATTTTTCAAAAGTAGATAAAATTAATCTGTAGTTTCTTTATAATATTACCCACCCCTGATAACTTGGTTAGTGAGGTCTGATGTCTAGCTCTCTTGAATAAGGGCAACAACCAGAAGATACAGTGGGCACTTTAAAGAATCCCTGGCAGTTAAGATAAAAAAGAGTAGGCCATAAAGATAGCCACTTCATCTTCTACCTTTCAGCTCCCTGTGGAGCATAGGTCTTCAACAAACACTTTCCAAGCCGTTCTGTTTCTTGCCATTCTTTTAAGATCGTTCCATGTCTTCCCCATCATCTTCAACTCTGCTTCTATCTGTCTTCTAAAAGAATTCCTTGGTCTTCCTCTTTGTCTTTTTCCCTGGGGATTCCAAAAAAGGGCCTGTTGTGTAATACTCTCAGTTGGCTTCCACAGTGTGTGTCCTATCCAGCGCATTGTCTTCGCTGTATCTCTTTAACCACTGGTATTTGACTGGTACATTTCCATAATTCTATGTTAGTGATTTTGTCCTGCTATTTCTATCCTTTTATTCTGCGTAAGCACCCATTAATCAAAGTCTGTATCTTCATGATTGTCATTTTTGTTGTTCTCCATGTTTCACAGCCATATAATAGGACTGACTTAACATTGGAGTTGAAAATGTTTGTTTTTGTATTTAACCTAATTTCTTTGGACTTCCATATGTTTCCCAGTGCAACAAATGCTCCTCTTGCTTTTGATATCCTTATTTTGGTATCATTTTCTGTTCCTCCCTCTTTGTCTATATTCTTTCTATCTATTGACTTTTTGAGCCGTAGCTGGCCCATAGGGCGTAGACCAAGATACTCCTCTTATCTGAATTTTTGTTCTAGTAGTTTTCAATTCTTTTAAAGATATTTTATCAAATCTCGCCTTTTGTCTCTGTTCTGTGCAAGCAGCTCTATCTCATTGAGGGAGCCGATTCCTGTTGCTCTTGCCTCTCATCAATGATCTTCTCAGTGTCTCTCTGGGTCTTCTTCTTTTCCTCTTACCTGTTGTTTCCCACATGAGGGCTTGCTTTGCTATTCGCTTACTATCTCTTCTCATCACATGTCCAACATATTACCATCGTCTTTTCTTTATTACTGAAGATATTAGTGGTTGATTGGCGATTTCTCTAATTTCCTCATTTGTTTTGAATTCGTTCCACGCTATACCAAGTATTTTCCTTAGACATTTATTTTCAAATGCGTTCAACTTTGTTTCTATGTCTCTTGTTGTTTTCCAGCTTTCACACGCATACGTAAGGGTTGATAGTACATTTGATTTGAATAGTCTAAGTTTTGTGTTTGTGCTGATGAGTTTTGATTTCCACAACTTTTCAAGGCTTCTGAAAGACATTGCTGCTTTAGCTATTCTGATTCTAATTTCTTTGCTTGTATACCCTTCTCGATCAATGTGACTTTGTCTATTATACTGCCCAAATATATGTAAGATTGTACATCTAGCAGAGGTATTTCTCCTATTTTTATTTGGTTATTGCCAACTGCATTAATTCTCATAATTTTAGTCTTATCTCTATTTATTTTCTCCTGCGCTGCAGGGGCCTGAAAGGGGAGTAAAGAATAGTGGTACTGTTCCCTATCATGCACGGATGTAAGAGGCGACTAAGGAGAGTTGGGCATAGGACTGGCTATCCAGTACTGTAAAAATATAAGCTGAAAAAACTTCACAAACATGGACAAGTCAAAGAAAAGATTATGAGAATTAATGCAGTTTATGATAAAAAATATGGCCACTGCCCAGGCGAAATTGTCAACAGAAAACCTAACCACACTATGAATCCCAAGCCATGCTACAGAGTTTGTGCACATGGGTCAGGATTCTCCTTGGATTTTCTCGAGAGGGATATCAGAGCACCTATGGATTTACATTTCACACTTAGACAATTGCAAGAAAAATGTTGGGAACAAAATATGCCGCTGTCTATTGCCTTTGTGGATCTCACAAAGGCTTTCGACTCATAAACAGAGATGGGCTCTACCGGGTGTTAGAAAGCATAGGCTGTCCAACTAAATTACTTAAGCTGATTATGTCCTTTCATGTCCAGCGAATGGAAGAAAAGGGCTTCCCCATGCAAATACTATATGGCGAACTAACACACGGGAAAAAGACAAATCGGCAGACCTGAACTACAATATAGAGATATCTATAAATCATCTCTAAATAAATTCTCAATATATGAATATGACTGGGAACATCTGGCAAGTGATCGCACATCATGGAGAGCATGTATAAGGAATGATATAACATCATTTGAGACTGTGCTAAGGCAAAACTTAGAAGAGAAAAAACTCATGAAAAAGGATCGAATACCCTGTGGATCAGTGGGCCTGGCTTGTTCATTCTGTGACCGCATGTGTTTGTCAAACATTAGTAGAATTAGCCACGAGAGAAGCTGTTCAACAAAAACAAAACCTCAAAAAATAAACAATAGCCTCCACTAGACCGTCTGACAAGACGAAAAGGGCCATATAGATACATATATATATATGGATTCATCAGGTGTGTAGTAATGATGATCATAACAACAACAACAACATCCCTCAACATGCCTAAAGACATGACACTGGAATTGTTTTGATTGACATTCTACACTGAGTTCTATGTCCTTGACTGAACACATCTGCTGAACAATGTCCATAGCCTGACCCATACATGATTTTCCTCTTTTTAATCTGCCACCTTTTGGCATTATCTCTACCAATATTTAGTTTGCCTTACAGTATGAAATGTCAATTTCTTTGTCTATTTTACCATTTTTGAAGAATGTAATTCACAGATATTTGCAATCTGAAGCAAATGTGATATTTTGACACTTTTTCTATGAACCTTCTGTTAGATCCTCTGTTGGATGAGTGGTTAGTTAAACTGCTACTGATCAGAAGGGTCCTGGTTCATTTCCCAGATGTGGTGAATTCTTTCTGGACCAACAGGGCTTCATGGTTCACCCAGCCTTTAAAAATGGGTACCAGATTTTTTCTAGGAATTAAGAGTAGGCTGTCATGATTTTTTTCTTCCCTTTTGTCTTCTACCCAGAGGATTCAAAAAAGGGCTCGTTGTGTAATACTCTCAGTTGACTCTGCAGTGTTGACAATCAAAAAGTTTATAAATTAATTTTAAAAAAGAAAAGAAATCAGAAATGGCAAAGCTGTGCTTCTGATAAAAATTAGTAAAATTATCAAGAACAGATAAGAATGAGCAGCAGCCATTAGGAGTTGATAATCCAAGTTTTATTGATATTACAAGAACACATAAGTTGGCACACTTTGCTGTGTCCATCACAGGGAAAATGAAGGTAAGAAGAAGAAGACTAAGAGAGGAAGGAATATCTTACATGATTGTCTAGATGGCAACAAAGGATGATTGATACATTCAGACAAACTAGGAATATCTTACATGATTGTCTAGATGGCAACAAAGGATGATTGATACATTCAGACAAACTAGGAATATCTTACATGATTGTCTAGATGGCAACAAAGGATGGTTGATACATTCAGACAAACTAGGAATATCTTACATGATTGTCTAGATGGCAACAAAGGATGGTTGATACATTCAGACAAACTAGGAATATCTTACATGATTGTCTAGATGGCAACAAAGGATGGTTGATACATTCAGACAAACTAGGAATATCTTACATGATTGTCTAGATGGCAACAAAGGATGGTTGATACATTCAGACAAACTAGGAATATCTTACATGATTGTCTAGATGGCAACAAAGGATGGTTGATACATTCAGACAAACTAGGAATATCTTACATGATTGTCTAGATGGCAACAAAGGATGGTTGATACATTCAGACAAACTAGGAATATCTTACATGATTGTCTAGATGGCAACAAAGGATGGTTGATACATTCAGACAAACTAGGAATATCTTACATGATTGTCTAGATGGCAACAAATGATGGTTGATACATTCAGACAAACTAGGAATATCTTACATGATTGTCTAGATGGCAACAAAGGATGGTTGATACATTCAGACAAACTAGGAATATCTTACATGATTGTCTAGATGGCAACAAAGGATGGTTGATACATTCAGACAAACTAGGAATATCTTACATGATTGTCTAGATGGCAACAAAGGATGATTGATACAATCAGACAAACTAGGAATATCTTACATGATTGTCTGGATGGCAACAAAGGATGATTGATACAATCAGACAAACTAGGAATATCTTACATGATTGTCTAGATGGCAACAAAGGATGATTGATACAATCAGACAAACTAGGAATATCTTACATGATTGTCTGGATGGCAACAAAGGATGATTGATACAATCAAACAAACTAGGAATATCTTACATGATTATTTAGATGGCAACAAAGGATGATTGATACAATCAGACAAACTAGGAATATCTTACATGATTGTCTAGATGGCAACAAAGGATGATTGATACAATCAGACAAACTAGGAATATCTTACATGATTGTCTAGATGGCAACAAAGGATGATTGATACAATCAGACAAACTAGGAATATCTTACATGATTGTCTAGATGGCAACAAAGGATGATTGATACAATCAGACAAACTAGGAATATCTTACATGATTGTCTAGATGGCAACAAAGGATGATTGATACATTCAGACAAACTAGGAATATCTTACATGATTGTCTAGATGGCAACAAAGGATGATTGATACAATCAGACAAACTAGGAATATCTTACATGATTGTCTAGATGGCAACAAAGGATGATTGATACATTCAGACAAACTAGGAATATCTTACACGATTGTCTAGATGGCAACAAAGGATGATTGATACATTCAGACAAACTAGGAACAGAGAGAAATGGAGAGGCATGGTCTCCAGTGTCATGAGTTGTGACACTAACTAACTAGTTTAGTAAACAGAACAAAGTGCAGTGTAAACAAATCTTCATTAAGATTACAGTACAAGGTCAAATAAATTGTTGTCTTTTGGTTTCTGAGCTTCCTATTGTTGCTTATGGATTTTTCTGTGCATTGTAAAAATTCCTGTGTAATTTGTGTTTCAAAGTTTCTCTCAATAATAAATATTTTGTTTATTTGTTATTACTAGCTTGTTTTCACATTATTTCTCTTACATTAATCTTCTCTTCTTAAACACTTTAATCACTGGAATATTGTAAAGTACTCACCTTTTGATGGGACAAAGATCTTTGATATTAAGGCAACCATTTGAGGGGAGTGTTTTTCTAGAATAGAACCAACTTTGTTGACAAATTCTTTCAGTTCTTCATTATGGGCCTTCAGAATTTAGAATAAACAATACAGAACTAACAATACATTTATCTCTCTCTCTCTCTGTCTTTCTCTCTTTCTCTCTCTCTCCACACACACACACACACACACGCACGCACGCACGCATGCACGCACGCACGCACGCACACACACACACACACACACACATTGTCTTGAAACGCAAAATGAAATGGTTTGGCCACATATCTTGATCATCTGACCAGGTAAAGACCATTCTGCAAGGGATCTGTGAAATGAGGGAGAAGAAGTGGTGGACAGAGTTAGAGATGGGAAAATGACATCAAAGGATGGACAAACCTTGCCTTTGATGAGTCCCAAAGGATGACTGAAGATAGAGATACAAGGAGAAAGTTGTCAAAGTCTCTCTGTTGAGCCTCCATAAATCCCAGGGTTATAGGGAGAAGAAGAAGAACAAGATATATACTTTATATGGTCTTTGGCGTCTTGACAGATGGTTGGTTCAATCATGATTTGTTGATTTGTCACTAGTTTGGTAAAGTATTAATGTCTTATACTATATGTTGTTTTACTGAACAACTTCTCAAATGGCTGAATATGACGACATTGGACAGACAGATCCGATCACAGAAATAACAAGATGCATTTATGGTGCCTGGCCTCATCACCTTTCTCCTGTATCTTTTGTCTTCAGAATTTGACATCAACACTTCCTCAAATGTTGCTGTGCCATTTTTTATTTTTGTTCTTCATGTGCTACAATCTGATGATGTCAGACATTTCCTGTTTCTTTCACATATAGAGAATTCACAAAAGGAAGCCCTGCAAAAATCCTTATATGTTAGCTCTGATCTGCCCTTTGGTCTCTTCCCATCCCTAAGTTTGCCACACAATATTTGTTTTGGAAAATAATTATTTTTAATCTCTCTCATTTGACCCAGCCATTTTAGTCTCTGACTCCTAAGTGTTGCCTTGTTGACTACTATGACTGGGTCAATAATATGGAGAGAGCGTTTTGCCCAAAATGCACTAGCCCCCTCTCTGCTCCTTTTTGAAGTGTTCCGAAGGAAGGATGAGGCCCTTACCCTCAGAACCAAGGTTGAATTGCAGGGAATGCCAGAAGATGGATAATGAAACACCAACTGCCTTAGGGTATATATAGATGGTTATGGTATTGGAAGGCCCCGGTATCATTGCAAATGAATTAAAAACTGCCCATGCCAGTGTAATCATCTGAATTACTAACTCATCTACCAAACAAAGAAAGGTAGCTGTAGTCCCCATCATAGCAGTCACAGCACACACCACAATACGTAAGGCGAAACCGCACAAAAAGTGGACACAGCCATCTGTTCTCCATCATATGATATCATCATTCATCGTAAACAATCGGAATATTGAAACACATGAAAAACAGATGAAATGCACAGCTCAAAGTGTGCACAGAGCACTTAACTCAGTAGTTCCTGCAACAAGCCGGACTTGGAATATGAGGAAACTGTAACAAGGAACACTTTTTAGACATAGCCTTTAATGGTTACTGCCACCTATCCACTATATTGACCGGAAGTTCACGTCCTACTGAAAATGATGATCGTCATTTTTTTCTTTTTAAATGTATAGCGCTTGATGATGTTAGGACTTCACCCTGACTCCAAATCCGAACATATGAAACACAGTTAGTCATCGGTTTATCCCCGCCACACATCAAACAACAGACTGTAAGATCTCCCTGCAATGTGAATTTGTGAAATTATGAATCCCTCCTGACTAACATGAACCTCCGGGAGTGACCCCAGTGCTGTAAAGTCATATACGAAACTCCATTCCGTCTTTCACTATTGGGCTGTTTTAGGAATATACAATCAGCCATTGTGATCACGTAGCACACACAACAATGGCTGCGCCCATAATTGATTGGCGAATTACATTTAATATTCTTCTAAAATATCTCATTTTAGTAGTTATCTCTCTTATGTCTTCTACTCTTCATGTCCACATTTGACATTCATTAACCACACAATTTATTTCATTGTCAGCAGGGATGGGATGAAAATGTGGCTCACAAGCATTGTTATTTTCTACATAATTAATTGTTTAACGGTTAATGTTTAAAGGTTGGAAGGTCACGTATGGGCAATATAAAAATTCTTTTATTACATACACATTCTAACATATGAGCCTCAATGGCTGAGTGGTTAGTGTGCTCGCTTCCTGATTAGATGGGTCCAGATTCAGTTTCTAGAAGTGGTGGATTTTCAGACCGACAAGGCTCTGAGGACCGACAAACCTCTAAAAAATTAATCATTATCATGTGCCACACTGGTTGGCATAGGCGATCATGTCCTTCCACAATTTTCTGTCCATGGTGCATCGTATCAGTTCTGTTGTTGACTGTTTTCCATGCCATGACACCAAGGTATCTAGTATCTTCTCTCTTTGTTGTTTGCGATCTCTCTTTCCCTTTACTTTACCAGTTGTAACCACAGACTCCAACTTTCCACTTCTCATGGTGTGCCCGAAAAATGTTGATTGTTTCTTTCTGATGTTTTTTAGAAGCTCCCTTTTTGCATAGGCCGCTTTGATAATTTCCTCATTGGTCTTTTTAGCTGTCCAGGGAACTTTCAACACGCTTCTGAGAAATCCTATCTCTGTGGCCTCTAATTGATTTTTCATTTGTTTGTCTACTGTCCATGATTTGCTTCCATTGGTCAGAATTGGCTCTATATAGCACCGATGAAATCTCTTTCTCACTTCTATTGACATAGACTTGTTGCATAAAATGAAAAATGAATACCATAAATTTTTCTGGGAAATACCAACCACATAAACCTAAAAATATGCCTGTCATTCAAAAAATGGCCACTAACAACATATCCCCCTTACACCTAGAAAGGTGTGGAAAGAACCTTTACTTTACTATTTTACTCAAGCACACACAATACAGTAGATCTATATGAGCTCCTTTTATCACAGCAATACCCAATAAAAATAAGTGAAACAATATTAAAACCGGTAAATTAATTTAAATATCTGGAAACAATGTTAACCTCAGATGGTAGATGTACAACAGAGGTGAGATGCAGAATGTAAATTTAAAAATGTAAAGAGCCCCATCACGCCCTTGGGGTATAGGGAATATGGTGTTAAAGACCATAAATTTTACAGATCTTCAGCACATGATTTTTGGGGTAATGTGAAATGCAGAATGGCTCAGCAAAAGCAGCTTTCCAAAAAATGAGGAAGATACTATACAATCCATTTTTGACAATAGAAAGAAGAAAGAAAAAGAGTTCACAGATGTTATATAGTGCCAACCTTAATATATGGATGTTAATCATGGACAATAGGACAACAGACAAGAAATTCACTGGAGGCTGTAGAAATGTGGTTTCACAGAAGAATGTTGAGAATACCATGGACAGTTAAGAAGAGCAATGAAAACTTTCTGAAAGAGGCCAAAGCAAAAAGAGAGCTAATTTCCAATATTAGGAAGAAACAATCATCATTTTTTGGCCATGTAATGAGAAGGGAACAGCTGGAATATATTGTAACAACTGGGAAAATTGAGGGACGAAGAGATAGATGGAAGCAAAAAGAAAAGATACCAGACAGCTTAAGAGAATGGCTTGGCAGAAGGTCAACAAAAGAAATGATAAATAACTGTCAAGATCGAAAGTTGTGGAGAGACATGATCACCTATGCCAGCAGGCATGGTACTTGATGATGATATGAGTTTATTTGTATTTTTCCGTATTAGAAAGATTTCAAAACCTTGAGTTGCTTGTTTACAAAAACCACAAATTCTGCAAACCAAATACAAACCACTGATCCTGAGTCTACAACAAAGCCAGGTCTAGTACCCATGTATGTCAGGTACTCCTCCACCAACAGTGCTACAACATTGCCTGCTGCAGGCTCTCGTCTAATCAAGGAAACAAAACAACAAATTATTTATATTTAGTTCATGCAGTAAAAGGCTCTCATTATGTATAAATTTTATGCTTTTAGCTAATTTAATATGTTTTTTTTGTAAAAAGGAAGGATATCCATAACTCATTGTAGTGTATGAAGAATATGGTGTTAGTAAACATGTTATCATCAGCACAGTTATGGTGATGTGATCAGCATTAGATCAGGCCTCTATAGTTTTCCAATTTTAGTGCATATATTTAGTTGGAAATTGTATCAATTTTTGTTGGAAATTTTAACACGGTTTTTTTATTTAATTTTAACAATTTTGTTAGAAATTTTAGCATATTTTGTTTATATATTTTAACTTTTTTACTTTAACTCTTTCTGTACATTTTGACGTATTGTGCGCCATGCCGATTTTGGCCGCATACGTTTCGCTGCATAGTGCGTCACTCTTAATTTGATTAGTGTAAACCGTTATCAAACTATATTCTTTTTACATATCTTGTATCATCTTGGTATTGGTGAAATCTAATACTTTGTTCAATTATCTAAAAATTCATATATAATATGTTGTATAAATATAAATATGTAGATTGATTTTTAAAACCATGAAAAATTGTATCTCTGTGATTTTTAAAACCATGAAAAATTTTATCTCTGTGAATTTTAAAACCATGAAAAATTTTATCTCTGTGATTTTTAAAACCATGAAAAATTGTATCTCTGATTTTTAAAACCATGAAAAATTTTATCTCCGTGATTTTTAAAACCATGAAAAATTGTATCTCTGTGATTTTTAAAACCATGAAAAATTTTATCTCTGTGATTTTTAAAACCATGAACAATTTTATCTTTGTGATTTTTAAAACCATGAAAAATTTTATCTCTGAAATCTCTTCCATTGAATTGATAAAAAGCTTCTGTACAGAAAGAGTTAAGCCCCGAAATAACTATTTGCCAAAAAAAATGCATGTTTTTTGTGTGGTTTTTATTGTTGTTCTTCTTCTTAAGTACTCACAGATCAACAGAGCAGTCAATGGCTGGTATGCCTTACAGTGACCTGTAATAAACAGCTTTATTTATGTTGAATGTCAAACTGTTCTATTTACCTTGAAAGGCTGCTGTCAGCAACAATCACAAATGGGACAACCAGAAAGTAATCAATGTCCTTGAGCCTACTGTTTGTTTGCTGCCTGGCATGGTGGTATGAAAGTGTAGCCTTCATTGCATAAAAGTGGCCTGTGAATTGTCAAAAAGTACAACTATCAGGATTTTCTTCTTATTTGCAAATTTGGCCACAAGAGACAAAGCAACAAGTGGCCAACATACTTTAGTTGCCAATTGATCTAAAAACAACTAATGCTTTCAATCAAACTCTTATCTTTACAGTGTATCCCATTACTGGGGTTTGCTGAGGGAACTTATAGGACCAAAGAATAAAGGCCACTTATCCAGAGCAGTCACTGTGAGGTGTTAAGGTTTTAGTTTTTATTTCACCCTAACCTCGCTCTAATGAGGGAACTGCGACAGCTCAGTGGTTAGTGAACTGGACTACAAAGGACAGGAGATAGGGTTCGATCCCAACCAGCGGCTTCCGATTCACGCAGCCTTTAATGGGTATCGGATTTTTTTCTGGGAAAGTAAAGAGGCACAGGTGTAATACCGACCACATTACCTCAAAAATCATATGTGCCGAAGGTCTGTATAATTTATGGTCACTAACACCATATTCCCTATATGCCACTTGGCATAACGGGGGGTACTTTTTTTTACTAGCACTGATAGTCACAAAAGTTGTAAGCTGTAACACCATAATTCATGCTCAAGATGCGATTAAGCTCTTTCATTATCTATACACTAGTAATGTTAACTAAATATGAGAGACTCAGGATTCTATGTTAGCATCTCACAAATTTGAACCACTCCCTAAGAATATCATTTTTAAATTTGAGGACAATGTAACAGTTTCAGGACACCTTCAAATGCACCTTGTCACTAAAACTAAAATGCTTCTTTAAGGTGGAAATAAACAGCTGTTGAGTAGACTACCAAGACAATCTTATAGAAAACAGTTGAGGTAGAGATTTGCAGTATGAGCCAGATTTAGTGCACCTAAAAAAATGGCAGTAGATTATTGAAGTTGGATGGATTTGGTTTTTGCCCTACAAAACACCACAAGGCATATGAGCTACTGACTTCTTTGTCAATCTGCAGCCATTCAGGTGATACCTACCCTTACCTGAGCTCACCCTTACCTGTGTTCACACTTTACCAGTGCTCACCACTACCTGGGCTTATCCTTACCTGGATTTACCCTTATCTATGCCTACCCTTACTTGTGGTTACTCTTACCAGTGCCTAACCTTACCTAAGCTCACCTTTATCTGTGTTTACACTTTACCAGTGCTCACCACTACTTGGGCTTACCCTACTTGGTTTTACCCCACCTGGTTTTACACCTACCTGTACTTAGCCTTACCTGGACTTACCCTTATCTATGCTAACCTTTACCTGGACTACCTGTGCTTAGCCTTATCTGTGCCTACCCTTACCTATGCTAACCTTTACCTGGACTACCTGTGCTTAGCCTTATCTGTGCCTACCCTTACCCATGATTATTCTTATTTTAAAGTTGGAAACTAAAGAAAGAGAAAAAAAAACTAGATGCATTTTAAAAGAATTTGTTTTAAAGGAAAATTATTTGTCAACGATGGAACAAATCGACTAATTCAAATGATAGACTCTGTTATGCAGTCTACAGTATCATTGATAAGTAGGAAGAGAGGGTCGACATATGTGGTTTGTGTGATGAGGAGAAATAAGCAGAGAATTACAAAGTAAGTATTAAAATGTGAAACAAAAAGAAAGTAGTTTATCTTGAGAAACACTGACAAGAGAGGCAAAAACAGCAGTTATAAACCTCATTACTGAGATTGAAAAGAAAGCTGGCACAGAATAGAAAATGATGGCAAGGTAAACTGTGAGATCTGTGTGACACCTGAATGCACTTGAAGGATGTGAGATGAGAATAAGTGTACATTTTAAACAAAAATGTCCTACACTCAATAAGAAATTAACTAATAAATAAAAATGAGTAACAAAAATAAACAAGTAAAATATCCCAAACAAGCAACTGTGATTACCATCAACACACCTACAGATCCTTTCAGGTCTCTGAAAGTTGGCTCTGCCAAAACCATCTGTTCAACCTTTTGTGAGATATCAAGATCTTGGGAAGATATGGCTCCTCTAGGATTGATATTCAGCAAATCAACATATGTCTTTCGAGCTGAAATTACAAATCAAGACCAGGAGAAAGAAATATCACTATTGATGCATTAGACTTTATATCAAAACAAATATGAAATTTATCAAAATATAATGGAATTGCTCTAAATAAGATATCTAGGAAAGTAAAAGGACAAATATTAAAAGACAGCAAAATCAAAAGGGGGATAAGGCGCCTGACAGCAACAGGGCTGAAAGTTACCAGCGAGTCATAGTTGATGGCTTGCACCAGGACTCGTGAACCAAAACCATCTTACGTCCCTCAACATGCGGGAGTATGGGAAAATGAAAAAGCAGAGAGGTTGACTAGCTGTGCTGCCATTGAAGACAGTCAACCAATAGATCGGGCGGACATCCTCAATTCCCTATATGCCACGTGGCATGACGAGGCTTTTTTTACTTTTTTTATAACTTCCATGGTCAAACTGGGAGCCGCGATAGCTCATTGGTTAGTGAACTGGACTACAAAGGACAAGAGAGGGTTCGATCCCAACTGACGGCTTCCAGTTCACCCAGCCTTTAATGGGTACTGGATTTTTCTCTGGGAAAGTAAAGCAGCATGGGCGTAATATCAACCACATTACCCCAAAAATCATGTGCCAAAGATCTGTAAAAATGTTGGTCACTAACACCATATTCCCTATACGCCACTTGGCGTGACGGTGGTACTTTACTTTTTTTTTTTAATGGTCAAACTACTTGTAGTTAACATGGAAGCAACAATGTCTTCCTTCACAGCTCTGCCTCTAACATGAACTGTGTAAGCCCATCTAGGTCCATACATGCAGAATAACAGACCCTCCTGTGTCAATGATGGTACCACTTTCAGAAGAGTTCTTCAAAATCAAGGCCTGCACTTTTACCTCTAGAATAAAAAACTGTCAAATAATTTCCAAACTAAACTTGGAAATGTCTAACCTAAAGAGATTTGGTTATTTGGTTATGGAAGGCCCCAGTATCACTTCAAACGAATTAAAATCCATAATTGCTCAACCGCCCGTGCCAGCGTAATCATCCGAATTAATATTTCATCTCCCAAACAAAGAAAGGTAACTGTAGTCCCCATCGTAGCAGTCTCAGCACATGCCAAAAGATATAAGGCAAAACCGCGTAGAAAGTGAACACAGCCAACTGTTCCCTGTCATACGATATCATCATTTATCATAAACAATTGGAATTTCGAAACATGATCAAAATGGATGAGACACACAGCTCACGGTGTGCACAGAGCACTTAACTCAGTAGCTCCTGCAACAAGCCGAACTTGGAATATGAGGAAACTGCAACAAGGAACACTTTTCATGCATAGCCTTCAATTGTTCCGCCACCTATCCACAATATACCGGAAGTTCACGTCCTCTTGAAAATGATGATCGTCGTATTTTTTTAAAATGTATAGCACTTGATGATGTTAGGCCATCATTGTTGACTCCAATTCCAAACATATAGACACACAGTTAGTAGTTAGATTATCCCCGTCACATATCAAACAACAGACCATAAGATTAGCGTAAGGCCGGTCTAGGGATTTACGATGAGCCACCTAAAGAGAACTGCTTTGGAAATGTCTAACTTAAAGAGAACTGCTATGGAAATGTCTAACTTAAAGAGAACTGCTATGGAAATGTCTAACTTAAAAAGAACTGCTATGGAAATGTCTAACTTAAAGAGAACTGCTATGGAAATGTCTAACTTAAAGAGAACTGCTATAGAAATGTCTAACCTCAAGAGAACTGCTATGGAAATGTCTAACTTAAAGAGAACTGCTATGGAAATGTCTAGCTTAAAGAGAACTGCTATGGAAATGTCTAACCTAAAGAGAACTTCTATGGAATGTCTAACCTAAAGAGAACTGCTATGGAAATAAGAGAGAGGAGAGATGTGATAATATTTCATAAATAATAGTCTTTGGATTGGCTTGTTTAAATCTATCTGTTAAAGCAACGAGAAGTGACAGACTATATGATTATATCATCAATCCTTGGACCTGGTTATGATGAACATTAATTGATTTAATTAAGGTCTTGTCTACATTGTACTTACTTCGTGGGTTACTGAAGTAAAGATGCCAAGCAAGTTGCCTAATTGGTTCTGGCAGTGGCTGATTAAAGAGGACATGAAGTTTGCTTTTCATGTTTGGCCAACGCTTCAAAAGGCTCAAGGCCCCTTCTTCTGCAGCCTCAACTATCATATCAGATCTTGTGTCTGGGAAATTTCAACATTAGGGTTTGTTCTTTAACAAATATAAGGTATATAAATGTGCTCAACCAGTGATGGCAAATGTACAACTGAAATAAACAAAATAATAGGAATGGCAAAAAGTAATTTTAATGTCATGAAGAACATACTAACATCAAAACAAATCTATCTATCTTTCGTTCGCCTGAAGTATTGTCTATATCTGCAATGTCGTTTCCTGTATAAATGTTACCGTTTTTTGTAATTCTGGCAGTGGCCCATATAGTTTTGTCGGTAGTGTTGTATCTATGGGCCATTGGATTTTCCTCAGTCTACTATATTCAGTGCAGTCTTGAAGTATGTGTTCAGCAGTCTGGGGCGCCTGTCCACATGTACCAGTAGTTGAGGTGCCGATCTTGAATTTTGTATACATGTGACTATGGAGTCGACTGTGTCCTGTTCTGAGGCGTATAATGATAACTTGTTCATATCTATTCATATTATGAAAGGCATCCTGATTTGGGGCTTGTGGTCCTCTGATTGATTTGATTATTTGTTTCTTATGATGGTATGTAACCGGTGTATCTAGTTGTGATCAAAACAAATAACACCAGGGCTAAAACTAAGAATAGCAAAATGTTATGCCTTCTCAACATTTCTATATGGTGCAGAAACAAGGACATTAGACAAGAAAACAGAACAAAGAATTGAAGCCTTTGAAATGTGGATATATAGAAGAATAGGTAGAATTGGATGGAAGGAAAATAAAACAAACAATGAAGTCTTAAAACAACTAAAAATGAAAAGAGAACTACTAAACACAATTCAAACAAGACAAATGCGATTTTTGGGCCATGTCAAAAGACACAATAGCCTACTAAAAGTAATCCTGGAGGGGAAAATACAAGGTAAAAGAGGCAGAGGCAGACCAAGACTAACATGGGCGCGTAACATTAAAAGATGGACAAATCAGCCTATGACAACCTGCACCATCAAAGCAAGAGACAGAGCAGAATGGCGCTCCATGATAGCCAACCTTCATTGCGGAGATGGCACTCGATGATGATGATGATGATGATGATGATGATGAAATGTGCTCAAAAAAATAGAAGTCATGACAATAGAAAGAAACTGACAGGCCTTACCTTAAATTGTGGAATGATAGATATTTTTAAAAAACCTGATTTCAAATACTTTTATATGAATTTTACGATTCCATTTCAAGTGATTCAGTTAGGCCAGATAGTGCTATAAATCTGTGCCAGTATAATTTTCTTATCTTTTTCATGCAGATTTATGTTCTTGGTGATGATTTTACTAACTATCTCGTTCATTTGTTATGTTGCATTAGTCAATGGATCATTTTCATCGCACAACTTTCTAATTTATTTGTTATGTTGCGTTAGTTATCGGATTATCTTCATCACACAACTTTCTCATTTATTTGTTATGTTATGTTAGTTGCCAGATTATGCTCATAGCATATTGAACAACTTTTTCATTTATTTATATTTCTAAAGATTGACAAACTGATTAAACCCTGCCAAGAATATATAGAACAACAACAACTTAAATGGTTTGGCCACCTGGTCAGAATGAACCCTTACCAATCACGATCAAGGGTGTTCTTCTCAAGAATGCATGGAAAAAGACCAAGGAAGTCCCAGAAGAAGATGGATAGATGCAGTGACAGAGACATGTAACAACAAAGGAAAATCACTAATTCAAACAGTTCGAGCAGCTCAAGAATGACAAATGATATAAACCATGACACCTTTTCGGTATCAGCGAAAAGAGAAAAGAAGAAAGAAGAAGAAAGACAAACTGAACTGTTATTTAAATATAGCCATTTTATCTACAAATAAATGGAGATTTTCTCTTTTTATTTTGCAACATTCTAATTTTGAAATGGTACCATCATTTCTCAACAGGAAAGGTTAACAGTTTAAAAAAAAACTAATTTAGTACTAAAGGTCCTGCCTGAATCTCCATTCTGAAAGTAAATACCACAAATCAACCATAAGCAATCACAATAAGTCAATTAACTCTTTCCGAACTTTGGCGGATTTTAGGTTTTCTTTAGGTTCAAACCAGATCAATTTTTAATTTAGAAAAATTCCATCACATTTTTTTTCTTTTTACAATTTCACACAATAATATAATTAAATGTGGTACATGTTATACATCACCAGAAAGGGAAATGGTTGAAGAAAATGAAAATTCACCAGCTTTCAACTCTGATGAAGTCCCTAGAAACTAGGAACTGAGTTTTGCGTGTTAATCCATTTTTCCCTGGCAGCCACATGCACAGGTGTCCCTCGCCGCACAGGCAGATAACTCCGACTTCGGAGGTACTCATGTTTTTTTTTCCGTCAATGAGTAACTGATTTTTCAAGCCGGGCCTCGCTGCTGAGACCGGGGGTGGTTGTCACAGAGAGAAATCATAAATAAAAATCCCAACTGGTGTAGCCGAGATTTGAACCCACAACCTCTCTGTTCTGAGGCCGGCATCTTGCCTCGAGACCAACCAGTCCCCCCATGGACTTGGAGTATGAGAAAACTGCAACAAGGAACACTTTTCATGCATAGCCTGCAAAGGTTCCTGCCGCATATCCACCATATTCCAGAAGTTCACGTCCCCCCAAAAGTGATGATCGTCATATTTCTTTAAAAATGTATAGCACTTGATGATGTTAGGCCATCATTGTTGACTCCAATTTCAAACATATAAACACACAGTTAGTCATCAGATTATCCCTGTCGCACATCAAACAACAGACCGTAAGATTAGCATACGGCCGGTCTAGGGATTTACGATGAGCCATTACGATGACGTAGCACACATAACAAAGCAAGCACAGCAGTGACGCGCCCTTTAGATTCTTGATTAATCTAGTGACTGTAGCCTACAATGAACAGAACATGGTGCAAATTCCCTAAAGAGATAAAACTGCGGCTGACGAAGCAGTTCACATTAATAAGTAACATGGAAATAACTTGCGTCAAGCAAATCCATCAACGGTCATGAACAGCACCAATGTGATGTAAAGTGCAGAACAAGCCTAGACGATGGAAGGTCACATTCACAACACTTGATTTGTCGAAAATGAAATATTGCCGGCGTACGACATTGTTTTATCGGTGCAAATGTAATAAGTAGATCATCATCTTGATTTTAACGCATAGGAGTGCGATAGAACTTAAATTAATAAGACATCGAATGCACTTTTTGCACCGATCGAGAGAAAGTGGACTAGATCCACCATCTTAAAAATGGAAGAAAATGAAAATAGCAATCTATTGATGATATCTAAAGGAGAAAATAGATTATGAACTATAAATAGTATACAAATATTCAAAGGCAGATTTTCAATTCAAAATATCATAGTTCATGTAGCTCTATTTTTCCCTGACTAGAAGCATGTTGCTATCTATTCTTCTTGAAAGTATACACAAACTAATACAAAGTTTTTCAAAATACACTTGACTTGATGCATTTATGTCTACAAATAATGACATTAGGCACAAGAAATGGTGTGGCCCCTATTTGTCAGAAATAAACACACATTTTCATCGACAATTCAACCAGTCTATCTCCATAACAAAGAAAACACCATCTGATAATCAAAGGAAGTAATTATGAAGCTTCTTCTAGATATTTAATACAAGTATTGGTGAATATTTATACAGAATCATTACTTTTCTTTAAAATATTCAACCGTACTCAGTCCGAGCCGATGAGGTGGTTTTGGGTTTGGTAATACCTTCATCATACCTTTTGAACGAATTCAAAACAAACGAGGAAATTAGAGAAATCGCCAATCAACCACTAATATCTTCAGTAATAAAGAAAAGACGATGGTCATACGTTGGACATGTGATGAGAAGAGATAATAATCGAATAGCAAAGCAAGCCCTCATATGGGAAACAACAGGTAAAAGAAAAAGAGGAAGACCCAGGGAGACACTGAGAAGAACATTGATGAGAGAGGCAAGAGCAGCAGGAATCGGCTCCCTCAATGAGATAGAACTGCTTGCACAGAACAGAGACAGATGGCGAGATTTGATAAAATATCTTTAAAAGAAAACTGCTAGAACAAAAATTCATATAGGAGAAGGTGTATCTTGGTCTACGCCCTATGGGCCGGTTAC
The DNA here is from genome assembly GCA_032433765.1 of Megaustenia siamemsis. Classification (NCBI taxonomy): domain Eukaryota; kingdom Metazoa; phylum Mollusca; class Gastropoda; order Stylommatophora; family Ariophantidae; genus Megaustenia; species Megaustenia siamemsis. The sequence goes on from JAVIAB010000008.1 coordinate 16,996,614, forward strand.
GGCTCGAAAGGTCAATAGATAGATAGATAGAATACCTTCATCATTGCAGCCAATGTGTTGGTTAGTGGTTTGAAAAGAGTTAATAGGCCTCAGGTAACCCTGAATACACAGCCATGAATAAACTGCACAAATATCATATCAAGGTGGGGAGATGTCAGAAGGGAGTGCTACGTGGGAAGCCAAATAAGATTTAACAACCAAAACAAAACCAATATCGATAGTTGCTATAAGTAAAGTAAAGAGTCATGCCATGTGGCATACATGGAACATGGTGTTAGTGACCGCAATTTTTACAGACCTTCGGCTTATGATTTTTGGGATAATGTGGTCGGTATTAAGCCCATGCCGCTTTACTTTCCCAGAAAAAAATCTGGTATTCATTTAAGGCTGGGTGAACCCAGAAACCAGTGGCCACAATTTTGTAAGATAAGGGAGGCCAGTACTCAGATAGTGTACTTCTTCACGATTCTCGGGTCTGCGCGATATTTAATACTTTCGGCCCTGCATGATATCTAATATATTACATATTTTATATTTGTGCTTATCTCCTTTCACTAATAGTTACCTTCCCTATCACATTCTGTTTTTAGTTGTGTCAACCCCTGAGCATCAGGCTTATTATCAAACCTATTATCACTTATCATCAAACTTATCACCAAACTTATTATCACTTATCATCAAACTTATTATTACTTATTATCACTTATCATCAAACTTATTATCACTTATCATCAACTTATTATCACTTATCATCAAACTTATTATTACTTATTATCACTTATCATCAACTTATTATCACTTATCATCAAACTTATTATCACTTATCATCAACTTATTATCACTTATCATCAAACTTATTATCACTTATCATCAAACTTATTATCACTTATCATCGAACTTGTTATCACTTATTATCAAACTTATTATCACTTATTATTAAACTTATTATCAAACTTATTGTCGCTTATTATCAAACTTATTATCTCACTTATTATCAAACTTATTATCAGTTATTATCTCACTTATTATCAAATGTATTATCTCAATTATAATCAAATTTAATATCTCACTTATTATCAAACTTATTATCAGTTATAAAAAAAAAGTAAGTAAAGTACCCATGTCACGCCAAGTGGCGTATAGGGAATATGGTGTTAGTGACCATAAATTTTACAGACCTTCGGCACATGATTTTTGGGGTAATATTATCAGTTATAATCAAATTTATTATCAGTTATTATCAAACTTGTTATCCCTTATTATCAAACTTATCAATCTTATTGTCAAACTTATTAACACTTATTATCCAAACCACATTCACTCTAACACCCAACAAGTGTGCCACAATTATACAACTGATACGCTCAGAACAGTTACAGAATAATAAAATGTGACAAATCAATGAGAAATGTAATGATGACATACAAGCTAGGGAATATCCAACTCACTTATTGGATAGTCATCCAGTAACTGTCTGCTGACTTGTTCATTTAAATGCTGATCCATTAGTGCAGACACTTTGTTCAGCAGGTTCTTGGATGCTGACCCTGACGTAGAGACAGACATTGTCATGTAAACATAGAACATGTAAACATGTTGATGATGGGACAGACATTGTCATGTAAACATAGAACATGTAAACATGTTGATGATGAGACAGACATTGTCATGTAAACATAGAACATGTAAACATGTTGATGTAGAGACAGACATTGTCATGTAAACATAGAACACGTAAACATGTTGGTGATGAGACAGACATTGTCATATAAACATAGAACATGTAAACATGCTGATGTAGAGACAGACATTGTCATGTAAACATAGAACATGTAAACATGTTGCTGATGGGACAGACATTGTCATGTAAACATAGAACATGTAAACATGTTGATGATGAGACAGACATTGTCATGTAAACATAGAACATGTAAACACGTTTATGATGAGATAGATATTGTCATGTAAACATAGAACATGTAAACACGTTTATGATGAGATAGATATTGTCATGTAAACATAGAACATGTAAACATGTTGATGATGAGACAGACATTGCCATGTAAACATAGAACATGTAAACATGTTGATGATGAGACAGACATTGTCATGTAAACATAGAACATGTAATCATGTTGCTGATGGGACAGACATTGTCATGTAAACATAGAACATGTAAACATGTTGATGATGAGACAGACATTGTCATGTAAACATAGAACATGTAAACACGTTTATGATGAGATAGATATTGTCATGTAAACATAGAACATGTAAACACGTTTATGATGAGATAGATATTGTCATGTAAACATAGAACATGTAAACATGTTGATGATGAGACAGACATTGCCATGTAAACATAGAACATGTAAACATGTTGATGATGAGACAGACATTGTCATGTAAACATAGAACATGTAATCATGTTACTGATGGGACAGACATTGTCATGTAAACATAGAACATGTAAACATGTTGATGATGGGACAGACATTGTCATGTAAACATAGAACATGTAAACATGTTGATGATGGGACAGACATTGTCATGTAAACATAGAACATGTAAACATGTTGATGATGGGACAGACATTGTCATGTAAACATAGAACATATAAACAAGTTGATGAAAAGACAGGCATTGTCATGTAAACATAGAACATATAAACATGTTGATAAAAAAGAGACAGGCATTTTCATGTAATCATAGAACATATAAATAGATTGATGAAAGGGCATTGTTATGTAAACATATAATGTACGTCAGGCTGGGAACTCAACTCCTTGGAAGATTTGTACAGCAAACATGGAATGAGGTTTGATGTAGAGATAGGCAGTGTTACGTGAACCAAGAACATATACACAAATTGGGACATATCAAAGTACTCTCAACAAAAGAAGTATGTATACATTATGGTAGATAGATTTGTACAGAACCTCATACAATCAAATATACATCATCTTCTGACAAAGCATGCCATGGAAGACAGATGGAACATGCTCTTTCATCATGCAAGACAGAACTAGGTCATGGGCATTACTCATGGCTACACAACAAAATGCTGCATGGACTGGCTGCCATTATAGATGGGGGAACAAATGAAGGTCAAGAGAAAAGTAAAGTAAGGTAAAGTACGAGACTTGAACCGGCATCTTAGCACGCGAGTTTCCACCCATATGTGCTTGGCCGCCTATCCAGAAATGTTAGGAAATTTCTGTATAGTGTCGACTCAAGCATCGAAACTCAGATGCGAGGCAACATTCCTCACCTTCCCAGGGTAATACCCTAGTACCCATTTCTGCCAGTGGTTGGGTCAACCGTGGGGGTATTTTATTTTTCCAACCACGAATACAATTCACACTGCTCCCAACGGGAATCAAACACGGGTGGTTTTCCCAACTCGGCTACCGAGGCCCCCAGAGAAAAGTTCAACCAGCTACAATAAACACCAATTTCTTGATAGTTAAATTTGTCATGGTTCCCAAGCAGAAATAAATACATCGACTCAATGATCTTAGATGTAGTGAACAACTGGGAGATGGCTGCTGACCTCCCAGGGTGAGGGAAGTGCCCAGAGTGCATCAAGAGATCTAGATGTGTCCAGACATTGCACTTTACACACCAGATGTGATCTTCGGATGAAAGAGGTGGTAGTTAATATGGGTACAGTCAGAAATGAGAAACTTAGTGGGCGTACAAGAAGATTTATCAACTAACATAGAACTGAAGTCGTCAGACACTTGACACTGTGGGACTTGCTGAGGAGGGGATCTGAGCACTTAAGGACATGTTTGGAGTGCAATGGTGATGACCCGCAAAAAACTCAATATGATCCATGTCATCCTAATAGAGTTTAAATTGCCATTAAGATCTAGGATAGAGGAACAGCATATATTTAAACTAGCAAAATACAAGGATCTCTCGCTACTGAGCTGAGACAGCAGGGATCCCAGGTCAAGATGGTAGCTGTATAGGTCGGTGCAAGAGACCTCGCAGTTACATCCCTCTGTGACCTATTATGGAGGCTAGGAATTATAGGGGAAACGCGAGCAAGAGCAATGAAGGCTACTGCTGAGTCAGCTGATAGAGCATCATGTTGGCTCTGATGAAGCTGGGATATAACAACAATCGCAGAATAATCAGAGGCTCTGACAGTTAAGCAATTAATATACATACATTTACATATCAACTGTTCCTGACTCCCACCCAAGTCTACAGTACATTGACAGTCTAATCGTTGAAAATCTGAGCCTTGGGCGATAGTTACAACATCGACCATACTTGATCAACACCCCATGTCTGCAGTACTGACAGTTTCAAATGGAATGGCGTTTCCAGCCCAACATATTGTTATCACCTATTATTAGCTACTGCCACGCCCCACCACGTCGAGTTATTCCACGATAAGAAGCAGCCACGAGAGTATATCAGAACATCACACAGAGTGTCAAGTCATTTTAGACTGCTGCCACCACATTGAGGACATCAATGTGCTCAGTTAAAGCTTAAACAGTCATGAACAATCATCTGATATAGTTTTAGTATCATCTGACCTCATTTTATTATCATCTGATATAGTTTTATTATCATCTGATAATAATTTTATTATCATCCAATATAGTTTTATTATCATCTGATATAGGTTTATTATCATCTGATATAGTTTTATTATCATCCAATATAGTTTTATTATCATCCAATATAGTTTTATTATCATCCAATATAGTTTTATTATCATCTTTTCAGATAATTTTGTTTATCAGAACATAACATCTGATATAGTTTTGTTATCATCTGATATAGTTTTATTATCATCTGATATAGTTTTGTTATCATCTGATATAGTTTTATTATCATCTGATATAGTTTTGTTATCATCTGATATAGTTTTGTTATCATCTGATATAGTTTTGTTATCATCTGATATAGTTTTATTATCACCTGATATAGTTTTAGTATCATCTGATATAGTTTTAGTATCATCTGATATAGTTTTAGTATCATCTGATATAGTTTTATTATCATCTGATATAGTTTTATTATCATCTGACATCATTTTATTATCATCTGATATAGTTTTATTTCATCTGATTTATTTTATGACCTTTTTCTATAGCTTTGGTTGCCCTCTGCATAAACAGCTCCTTCTCAGCTTCTGACAAGTCAGTGAAGTACTGGACATGACTCTCTGCCAGCTGTTGCTGAATGGCCTCATGCAGTTCATGAACAAAGGAATTCCATTCCTGTAAAACAGAAGTTGAAACAAGTTTTGAAATTATTTTATTAACACATTCGCTACAAAGGGGTTTATCACTCTGTTGCCACGTCATTTTTCATAATTTTTTTTTTTATTTGAAATAACAGCGAGAAAGTAAATGAAAATTTATCTAAAACATATATTTTTTTTTGGTGACGATTTGTACATGAAGTTGGAAAAGTGGTTAATAAGAGAAAGATAAATTAATGAGAGAATTTAATAAGAGAAATAATTGCAAAAATTTCAATCAATTATTTGAGTTTGACACACCAGCTTCTATCAACACTTACCTACGCATGTGAAAGCTGGAAAATATAAAAAGAGATTGAGAAAAAAGTAAACGCTTTTGAAGACAAATGCCAAAGAAAAATACTTTGTGTGCAATGGAATGAATTCATGATTAATATTGAAATAAAAGAAATGGCCATACAACAAAAGATCTCATCTACAATGAAGAAAAGAAGAAGGGCATATATCGGACACGTCATGAAAAGAGACAACAAGAATTCCAAAACAGGCTCTGCTGTGGGAAACATCAGGATACAGGAACAGATGAAGACCTAGTGACTAGAGAGACACTACTAAAAAGAACACTTATGACAGAAGCAAAGTTGGCAGGCATAGACTCATTAGATCAGATCAGATCTCACCCAGAATTAATATGGGTGGCGAAAAGCAATACAAGCCCTGTGCGACGTCTAATGATGCGGAAATTATCAAGAATTTACAAGATTAGTGTCCAAGATGATTTCTGCTAACCGAGTGTTCTCCCCTCACTGACCGGACATACTTGAATAATCAACTGTTTCTAGTATGTGTGCATTTAATTGTATTTTTTCAACAAGTGACAGGTTTAGGGTTAGTTGTAGACTATTCTAAACCTACACCATGGATTCTTCTCTTCTCTAAGTTCTTTACCAAGTTGACTAAATTAAACTTACTAACTAATGTGGGGGCCTCGGTAGCCTAGTTGGGAAAACCACCCGACTGGACTACTGACGTTCAGACAACCCGTGTTCGATTCCCGCTGGGAGCAGTGTGAATTGTACTCGTGGTTTGAAAAAAAAATACCCCCACGATCGACCCAGCCGTTGGCAGAAATGGGTACCAGGGAGTACGGGTTCGATCCCGCTTCGGACCATATCATATATTGTTCTTCGTTTTTTTCTGTTGTTGTTTGTCTGTCAATTTTTCTGAGTGCTAACACATACTTCTTTGTTATATTATTCCCTACCAGGATATTACCCTGGGAAGGTGAGGAATGTCGCTTCGCATCTGAGTTTCGATGCTTGAGGCGACACTATACAGAAATATCCGAACATTCTGGATAGGCGGCCGAGCACATATGGGTGGAAACTCGCGTGCTAAGACGCCGGTTCAAGTTTTGTACTTTACCTTTACTAGCCTTTACCTTTTCTTACTAATAATAATCATAATAATGCCTAAGTCTAATCACTAATCAATGTAAACAGTACTCAATAGTAATGACAGATTCGTGAGCCACCGAATAAAGTGCAAGGCAAGGGAACTTTACGACGAGCAGAAATGATTTGGGACACTAAAATCGTAAATTACCAATCATGTTAGCATTTGCTTTCTTTCCTACTTAGAGAAACTTACTTTAGATTTTGTCATTTCATCTTTGCTGGTGGTAAGCCATTTGGGATAGCCATGACTGGCAGCCATGTTGTCAACAAACGCGCATCCAAGGAGAAGTTCGTTACGGGAAACTACTCTTGTTAGATATCTAAAGGTCAACACGGTTCATGTTTGGAGTTGTGTTCTCAGCACTTCGGACAATCTCATAGGTGCTCAATCACCTTCAACAGTTGAAGGAGTATGTGAACACTGGTGGTACATACTAGCTTGTTCTTACAGGACTTGTCCTTCCAACTTGATCTACTTTATATTCTAAATGTTCCTTTCTCTTTCTCATGTATTACTCTTTCACCATCCCTCTTTTTTTCTTTACTTATTTATTTGCTCTATTTATTTTCTTTCTTTTCCTTACTACTTGCTAAGTTACTTGCACTTCTCTCTCTCTCTCTCTCTCTCTCTCTCTCTCTCTCTCTCTCTCTCTGCCTTTCTTTATATATTTATTTGTTTAAAAATATTTTTTACGTCTTCTCTTGAGTCGTGCCTGTCCTACCAGTTTGCCAGCCCTGCCTGTACAGAAACACTCAATAAGTCCAAGATGACGTCATGTCACAGTTACTGGCCAACAAAGAAATCACAATAGAAAACGATATGTGCGCTCGTCGTTCTGTTTCTTGTCATTCTTTTAAGATTCATTCCATGTCTTTCCCATCATCTTCATCTCTGCTTCTATCTGTCTTCTCCGCGAATTCTTTGGTCTTCCTCTTCAATAAACATCTGATATTGTTAGTAGTTTTATTAATGACTGTCTAACGGGAAAACTTTGATCACAATAAGGGGCTGAAAGTTAAAATATTAGAATTGAAGTCATTGCCAGGAGAAACATCTGATATTGTTAGTAGTTTTATTAATGACTGTCTAACGGGAAAACTTTGATCACAATAAGGGGCTGAAAGTTAAAATATTAGAATTGAAGTCATTGCCAGGAGAAACATCTGATATTGTTAGTAGTTTTATTAATGACTGTCTAACGGAAAAAGGTTTAGAAAGGAAAGTAGTTGCATTATGTGCATACAACACAAATTCTAATTTGGGTTCGCTGAAAGGAAAGGAAAGAACAATGTTTTCATAAAGTTGAAAGGAAAGGAAAGAACAATGTTTTCATAAAGCTGAAAGGAAAGGAAAGAACAATGTTTTCATAAAGCTGAAAGGAAAGGAAAGAACAATGTTTTCATAAAGCTGAAAGGAAAGGAAAGAACAATGTTTTCATAAAGCTGAAAGGAAAGGAAAGAACAATGTTTTCATAAAGCTGAAAGAAAACCTTGGGCATGGTTTGATAGGTGTTGGTTGTGCATGCCATATTTTCCACAACACTGTTCGAGCAGATGCAGATGTATTAGCTGTTGATGTTGAGATGATTATTGCTAAAATGTATCTGCACTTCAAATTATACACAGTTAGAGTTGAAAGTCTAAAGGAGTTTTGCCAGTTTGTGGACACAGACTTCCAGATGATACTAGGCTTAGCACTGACTAGGTGGCTTGCACTGCTGCCTGCTGTTGAAAGGGTTCTTCACAAGACAGGTGCCCTGTCTTTATACAGAAATTCTTTGAAACCCCCTGTCTGGAGCATGGCTTATTTTTGTTCACAGTCAGGCATCCTCTTTCCACGAAGTAGTGCAGAAAGTAGAGGGACAGGTGGTCACAGTTTCTGAAGTAATTGACAACGTCAATGGTTTGAGAACTATCTTGGAGTCCAAACTGGAAGATGGTTTCTTGCCACCAAGAGTTAAGCTAATTCTTTAACAAGTTTAAAGCGAGTGTTTCTTATTTCTATGAAACAGCTTTAAGTTATTTGAAGAAATGGGCTGCAAATAATTTTCAAAACCTTGAGGCCTACAGCTGGGTAACGTTGAACAGAACACCAACTTGGGAAGATATTCAGAAATCGTCATCATTAGTGAGTCAAACAGTACCTTTTTAGTCGACTTTAAAGAAAATGAAATGTATGACGAATATGTTTACATGAAGTAGTTTGTTACGTCTCAGAAAATTAATGAGTGGAGTATTCATAAAACAATACCAGGGAAGCGTTGGATTGAAATGGCTTCCCACTTCAGAAACAATCATGTGCCAATTTCACATATTCTGAAGCTGGCAGAGTTCTTTTTGTGTCTACCGGGAACAAATGCTGCATCGTAAAGATTGGGTTTTTTTTTTTTTCACTGATGAACAGCTTGTAGACAAATGATAAAACACATCTAAGTGTGGACACAGGCCATGTTGATCACCAAAGTGAACAATGAACAAATATGTGTTGAATTTTTTAAGATGCTCCAAACAAAGAAAGAGCTTTTTAAAAAAATAATCCACTCATCAGAAAAGTACAGCAACTCTGCTTCACCTTCCATTTAAGTGAGTATCATTAATGTTTTTTGTTTATCTCCTGATAACGTTTTGTAAGCCTATATTGTTATGTGTTTTAATTAGTTTTAAAATATATGTATTATTCACTTGAAAAAGACGGAAGAAATTTCATTTTATTGATGGAAAATGTATGTCAAATTAATCCGTCCCGGAATAAAAGTAAAAAAGTAAAGAGCCCCCGTCACGCCAAGTGGCGTATAGGAAATATGGTAATGACCATAAATTTTACAGACCTTCAGCACATGATTTTTTGGGGTAATGTGGTCGGTCTTTCGCCCGTGCAGCTTTACTTTCCCAGAAAAAATCCGGTACCCATTAAAGTCTTGGTGAACCCGGAAGCCGTCGGTTGGGATCGAACCCTACCTCTTGGTCATTTGTAGTCCAGTTCACTAACCACTGAGCTATCACGGCTTTCGTCCCGGATTAGGGTTTCAAAAATATTGTCACCTTTGCCCATATGTGCCACGACTCCTAGGCATCAGCCTGTACTGTATTTTTAGTCTGAAATCTCATAACACACCCTGGTTGAGTCAGCAGTCTATACCACTCCATTTAAGTACAGTCTGAACATAGCTATCTGATCTAATCTTTAACTGTCCACATCTGTTAACGATCTCGTTTCTGTCAGCTTTGTTTCATGTTCACTTCCCAGCATAATTGAATAGACAGAGCATTTCTTCATTTTAACCGTATCCTTCTTAACCTTATCCTTCTTAACCTTATCCTTCTTAACCGTATCCTTCTTAACCTTATCTTTCTTAACCTTATCCTTCTTAACCTTATCCTTCTTATCCGTATCCTTCTTAACCTTATCTTTCTTAACCTTATCCTTCTTAACCGTATCCTTCTTAACCTTATCCTTCTTAACCTTATCATTCTTAACCTTATCATTCTTAACCTCATCCTTCATAACCTTATCTTTCTTAAACTTATCCTTCTCAACCGTATCATTCTTAACCGTATCCTTCTTAACCTTATCCTTCTTAACCTCATCCTTCTTAACCTTATCCTTCTTAACTCATCCTTCTTAACCTTATCATTCTTAGCGTGTTAAGTGGACAAGAATGTATTGTGTCCTACTTTACGATAAAGCCGCAATATCCGCTCCTTTCAACCCGACACATCCGTCTCCAGCAAGACTTTTCTTCTAAAATAAAGTTTACCGAACATACTATAATCCTATCCCCCAAATAAAATAAACCAAAACGGAGAACATCGTAATACATGCAACTAAAACACTGGTCTATGTACATTACAATTAATATTACATTTAGTAATTTAATATTACATTTATATTATATTTATATAATAGCAAAAAGACAGAGGTAATGGTAACAAAAAAGAAAAAGACATCACCTCTGTGCAAAATAAAGACAAGTGGAACAACATTAAAACAGGTAAATGAATTAAATATTTGGGAACTTTGTTAACCTCAGACGGAAGATGTACAAAAGAGGTGAGATGTAGAATGGCTCAGGCAAAAGCAGCTTTCCAAAAAATGAGGAAAATACTATGCAATCCACTTTTGACAATAGAAACAAGAAAAAGAGTTCTTAAATGTTACGTAGAGCCAGTCTTAACATACGGATGCGAATCATGGACCCTATGACAACAGACAAGAAAATCACTGGAGTCTGTAGAAATGTGGTTTTACAGAAGAATGTTGAGAATACCATGGACAGCTAAGAAGAGTAATGAAGAGGTTCTGAGAAAGGTCAAAGCAAAGAGAGAGCCAATTTCCAATGTTAGGATGAGACAATCATCATTTTTGGGACATGTAATGAGAAGAGAACAACTTGAATATATTGTAACAACTGGAAAAATTGAGGGACGAAGAAATAGAGGGAAGCAAAGAGAAAAAATAACTACTTTATACTCTAACGTCTACTTAAGAGAATGGCTCGGCAGGTCAACAACAGAAATGATAAATAGCTGCCGAAATCGAATGTTGTGGAGAGACATGATCACCTACGCCACGAGACCCGGTACTTGATGATGATGATGATGATATTTATATAAAAAAAAGAAATGAACAAGACAGTGAGTTGTGAAGTCAAGGGCTGTTGAAGTTCTGAAAGTTTATCAAAACGCGTTCATGACAGATCTATCTGGCTGGGAAAAAAAATATTATCATCAAGTACCACGCCTGTTGGGAAACCGTGATAGCTCAGTGGTTAGTGAACTGGACTACAAAGGACAAGAGGTAGGGTTCGATCCCAACCGACAGCTCCGGTTCACCCAGCCTTTAATGGGTACCGGATTTTTTTCTGGGAAAGTAAAGCGGCGCGGGCGTAATACCGACCACATTACCCCAAAAATCATGTGCTGAAGGTCTGTAAAATGTATGGTCACTAACACCATATTTCCTATATGCTACTTGGCGTGACGGGGGTACTTTACTTTTTTTTTTTTTTTAACCACGTTTGTTGGCGTAGGTGATCATGTCTCTACACAACTTTAATCTCGACAATTATTTATCATTTCTGTTGTTGACCTTCTGCCAAGCCATTCTCTTAAGCTGTCTGGTATCTTTTCTCTTTGCTTCCCTCTATCTTTTCGTCCCTCAATTTTCCCCGTTTGATGTGATGATTGTTTGTTCCTAATATTGGAAATTAGCTCTCATTTTGCTTTGGCCTTTTTCATAATGTTTTCATTACTCTTCTTAGCTGTCATGGTATTCTCAACATTCTTCTGTTAAACCACATTTCTACCGCCTCCAATAATTTTCTTGTCTGTTGTCCTGTTGTGCATGATTCACATCCATAAATTAAGACTGGCTCTACATAACATTTAAGAACTTTTTTTCTTGTTTCTATTGTCAAAAATGGATTGTACAGTAAAAAAAAAAAAAAAAAACCACGTGTTAAGCACATCAACATGTAATATTTGTCACCTTCAACATGACTTTGTTGTATAGATATTTGGATCTAGTTTAGTTTAGTTTGCAGGTCATCCTCTTGTACATCGCACAAGTCCATACGTGCTCAGAAAGCCTCAGAAGTGTACCCCTCCATGTGCAGCGACTAACGACACCGTATTGTGTTGGTTGGTAATTCAGATAAATCACATATCTAAGTCTTCCTATTGCTACAGGTAATTATACGATTTATCACTAGTTTGTCTGTGAAAATGAAGACATTCTCAAAGAGGCCAACACAAAAAGGGAATTCTTAAAAAACATTAGAAAAAAACAATCAATATTTTTCGGGATCATCTTGAGAAGAGGAAAGTTGGAATACTTAGTTACAACTGGCAAAATAAAAGGAAAGAGAGATCGCGGACGACAAAGAGAGAAACTACTGGATAGCTTTTGTGTCATAGCATGGAAAACAGCCAACAACAGAATTGATACGATGCACTGTAGATAGAGGATTGTGGAATCACATGATCGCCTACGCCAACCGGTATGGCACATGATGGTGGTGATGATGTCTGTGGAATGTAGGGTCTGTTTGCTAAACTATCACACTCCATATATATCTTTGATGATTACCGTGTTTCACGCTGGACTGCTTCACACCTATCTTGTTATCCCGACTGAAACTTCCTGTCATATCACGTGACTAGTTTCCCATCAACCTCTTTTCTTTCCGCCATATTTTACTTACGTTTGAAATTCATTCTTGCTGTGAGCTGTGCTGTCGCAATTTGCCATCAGTTAAGCCTTGCTTCAGTTTTATATATATTCTAACTCACATGTTTTCACAGATTATATACTTTTACCCTCATCAGTGTAGCAAATCTCTTCTCTCGTTTCATCATTTCATCTCCGTCTCGTTGTTTATT